>JAHZNB010005343.1:0-15605 GCA_027744295.1 Callyntrura guangdongensis
TAAATGCATGATATGTGTATTGCATGACACATGAGCAAACAGCAACAGTGAGCATGTAAACGGACCCATTTTTCTCTTCCACTCCTGTATAAAGCAGGAAAAGAAGAGTTTCAAGGGGTAGTATAAAAAGATATTGCTTGAAGCTGTTGCTGTGTGAAAGTCTGAAAATGTTGTCATAGTTATTTTTTGCTTTCACGTAATTGCGACAGTATTTTAATTAAACCTCAATTTTCAGAATATAAGTAGGATAGAATATATTCAAGAAAAAAGTTAAAATGGGAATTTTTCATTATGCAGTGGTTCTACTAGAACTAGATGCTTTTAACCAATTTGTATATGCAAATAGTTTACACATTGCTTTTTAAACTTTGTAAGTGTATTGTAGTTTCATTAGTTTATCTGCTGTTTAGTTTGATAGACCAGTCATTGCAACAGTATTGTTTCATTTCAATTACATATACATACTACATAGCGTATCAGGTGGCATCAAACATCCATCCAATAAACTTTAGTAAGCGTTAATATTGTTTCAATTAGTTTGGCTGTTTCTTTGTCCAAAGTCCAAACCGCATATGAAGGAAAACCATATAAAATAACATGCAGTCGCATATTGCCCCAGCATAATGGATTCATCTCATGGCATGACTCATAGCGCACATTGATTGCATACATGTTTCATCAAACAGTCGCGGTGAGGGATGGTGAATAGCCTATATTTAACTGCACTGCACTACTAAATAAACTTTCCACAATGAAATAACCACATAATTTTATTGTTAATTTTGTAGTATTTTTTTGTCTTGATAATTTCATTTTACCCACTTTCTCACTAACCAGAAAAGTACGAATTTAACGAACTGTAGTAAATAGTAGTAATTTAAAGAGGGAATTCTATTCACTGATTCGTTGTTTTGGTGCCCTGTCAGCTAATTAAACCTAGTACACATAATTCTTATTATCTATACTCCGATCTACATATGCTGATGAAATAGTTCGTAGTTGATTCCATGTGAGATAAAGTTATTATTTTTAGAAATAATTACCTAATTTTATTTGGCGAATTAAACCCTTTTGTTTACAAAACAAATTAAATGTCTCTGGATCTTCAAAGGTAGCTTTTAAAATAACTACTTAAGTACTACTCATCTGTCTGACTTTTTGCATTTGTTAATGTTAGAAATTAGAATCTATAAATATATTGTCCCAGTTTTGCACTTGTAGGCGTCATGTAAGTACCTATTCCCCATCAAGGAATTAATTATCTTACCTTTAAAGCTATAATAATGTTTATTAATGTACTAGCTGTTTCCTGTTTTGACTTTGACGTCTAGATTAACGGAAAACACTTGACGCATTATCTTTCAATTATTTTCCTGCTGTCGGCTGTCGTCGCCCCTAAGCGATTCCCATTTTTTCTAGCTCACTTTAAGTCTGGCTTATTTTTGTTATTCTGTCCTCTGTGATCGCTACTCGATGTGCTTTTATAATTTCATTTCGCTTGTACATAGTATATGAGTTTTTCCAATTATTATACGACAGTGTCTCATTTGTTACATTATTTTTCCATGGTTGCTTCCATTACTCCATTCAAGCTTTTTGTGTTTTCGTCAATTTTCTTTCTGGAAAGCAATATCGACTGTCATTCTCTTTTTCCATTAAACCAGAGTATATGGTTGCATTTTTAAACATATACGTCCACATAAATCATATACATACGTATGTATATGTAAGAAAATATGAAGCCATATTCTCTGCCATAAAACTAACCAACATTACCCATTGCCTTTGTAAGTTGCATGATGGCAAATATCCAGTTGGCTGGTTGAACTCCCGGGCAAAAATATCGAATTTTTGGTGAAAAATCGCATGAACAGCTTGATGACAAAATAAACTACCGCAATTTCACAGTCGATTTGTTTTCCTCTGTCGTGAAATACAGCATGCAAAACGCTAAACAAAGAATGAAATCGCAAAGCAAAGAAATATCAATGAAATACACACAGGGAGAACATGTCCACTTGATTATATAAATTGCACTGACTTTTCTCATCCCCATAATTGGATAATATATAGAACAATTGGATCGAGTTGAGGAGGGAATGGACCAAATTAACCAGGATATGCGTGAAGCTGAAAAGAACTTGACGGGCATGGAGAAATGCTGTGGTCTTTGTGTGCTACCCTGCAACAGGTAAGAAAAGATAAACAGTCTTCGGGGGAAAAAGTTCACAATGAGTTGTTTCTTTTGTGGCGAACAGAGAACGTGACCAGAGGCCGCAACTTTTTTGTTAACATAGAAAGGCTATATGTGTTCATGACTATATGTAACCTGTACATGATATTGTTTCGCCGAAGGGGAAATGTCTCGTAATATTTGATTAGTTTACTTCTAATAGTAATTCTCAGTGAGTATATAAGTGGTATTGTATGGCAGAAGTTGGAAACAACGTGGTTGTTTGACTGCGGAGGCAGTGTGTATTTATACTTCGTTGGAGCTAAAGAAAGGCTACTGAAATATATCATTTATCTTTATGAAAGGAATGTAATGCGATGGGGGAGCGGGGGCGGGTTTAATGTTACCAATGAAAGTGTCAATTTATTACGATATCCCACATTATTAGGTTTTAGGGCATTGCTCAATTGAAATATACACCAGATTAGACGTAATTTATAGAATATGACTTTGACTTTCGAGTAATGTACATACAAAGCTCAGCTTAAAATTCTCCTTCTGGGCAATAGAATGTACGTACATGACTGTAAATCAATATGCCCACGTAACACGTGATCTTTTCTGTTGCCATTATCATGGAGACAATTTTGATAATATAATGATAACATATTAGCGCACCAGCACTGATGTCGTAAGTTAGTAAGTATGTAGCTTTTCCGCGGATGATTTAATGGGACGAGTACTAATGTCAGCTAACGTTACAGCAAACAGCTACTGTAAAACATGTATTTTTGTATGAAAGAGGAAAACGGGTGAAACTATGAAACATAGTTGTGGTGATGAAAATAATAGGAATATATCGTATGAACCGGATGTCGTAATGGTGTCATAATAGAGACAAGCTAGTGAAGTGTGATATTTTCTCTAGTCGAAAAATAATATTTTGAGAAAATTACTATTCGTCATTTCTTGTTCTTATTGATGTTATTGCACGTGGTTGACCATGATGAATTCCAATGTCTGCTTTACATTGGAATATGCCACAGATCGAGTGAATTCAAGGAAGATGCAGAGACTTGGAAGAGTAATGAGGACGGGAAGGTGATCAATAATCAGCCAACTCGTATAATCGACGACAGAGATAATCGGAATGGAGTATCGAGCACTTCCACATCTCAAGGAGGGTATATTCAAAGGTACGACATTGTATGACTGTTGAGTTGATTTAATGTAGGGAAACAATGTGTATAGCCTCCATCGTGGGATATGCGGTATACTTTCATGTTAACTTCAACGACAAATGATTGTCGTTGTCATGTACATGTAGAAAAATCAACATGTATGCTAGACAAGCGAATTGTGTGGAAAATTTAGTAGGCGTTGATGATCCCACAAGTTGCTCCAATTGGAAAGGAAAGCGAATAAGAGAATAGTTATGAACTGTCTCTGTTATGCTGTTCTTTTTGGAAAATACTAAGGTGTACCTATTTCTCGTCTCGTTTTCTTAGAATCACTGAATGAAGGTAAAAGGAGATAAATAGTTTCTTTTACAACAGTACTTTGTCAAGTCAATGTAATCCTTTAAAAGTTGCTAATTTAATTTAAAATGAAGTCCCAGAATTTCGCTACGCTTTGTTACTAGATATTTGTTACATATGCGTGCACTTTGTGTACCTTTATATCTATTGTAATTCCTCTTCTAGCTAATTTAATTATCCCTAATCCACGTTTACTTGATTTTCTCTTTCATCCATTTAGGCACAATCAAACGAGTCGCGGATTCAAATTGCCAATCAGCGTGCTGAAAAACTACTCAAAACATAAGGAGATCATGGAGAATGATGACAATATGGAATTTCGATATGATTTCTAAAAAATCTGTATGCATGTATATTAATGTATAAATTGTATTACTAATACTAACAGATTTCCATCCACCTTGCAACGTCATCACACTTATAGCTTTTAGCACAACGCATTCACATTGTACACATCTTACAGTTTTGTTATTTTATGTACGATATTGTAATTTACATATTAATACATATATTTAGCCATATTTTCTATTAAATATTCTATTTCTAAGAAACTTGCTTCTAATACGAGCGCCACAATAATCCAGCCTCGAGCAGAACACATCAAAGGCGACGACGAAATCATCAATTCTGTATGCCACAAATGAATAAATGGTTAGGTATGCAAATATTAATGCTTACTTTTGTGGCTCTAGCTTGTTTGCTAATGGAAAAGGAACCTGTTGCAAGATGGCTTCTTTTAATTTACTTAAGCGGATAAAGGGTCTGGGTGTCGTCGAAATATTGGAGAGAAAGTCATCATCACTAACGACATCAAAAGAGTGTACTCCCGCAAGGGAAAACGGATTTTACAGATTTATGCACATGGTAACACCGCATATCATAGGTAACCTTTGCACAATATAATATCTATAATACATACAAACAAGCCTACTTAAGTTAGACTTGATTAGATTCGATTGATGTGGAGGAGTGCGGTGGTGGATGGATAGGTTGTTTACAGGTTATGCCAGATTGATATTTAGACAGACGTGGCCTAGGTACTAGATAGGAATTACATACTGCGTTTACGTGCTTTTGGCAGGTGAACGAATGGTTCTTTCATAAAGCATATTATGTTTCCTTTCTGATTGCCTACCATAAATCTAGCCATGTATATAAAAGGTTACGGTATCGCTTTAGGCAGTAGCAGTAGTAGGTCATTTCTGGATTAGTAGAAATAATAGGTGATATGATGTTTGAACTATATCATAACTACAACTATACTATAGTTCCAGTCATAGTAAATAAAATAAATTTAAGTTTCCTTGTAACAGGAAAATACTTTGCAGAAGCTTTACAAAATTTGCCATGTCTGAGATGATGAAGATGCGCACAGTGTATTATATTATATGGATAACAATTATTATCATTCTTCTTTCAATACTCGTACATGGATTTATGCGTGGGTGTGTATTATTTGAAAAAGATGAAAGCTTCTGCACGGAAACGGAAAAGAATAAAGCTTGAAATTATGAAGGAGCAAAAGAATGAGAAGTATCAACGACGGAACGCATAGGTTCTCTTGAGAATAAAGAGACATGAAAAGAGAAATTGAACGGAATACCCCAGTGCTTTCAAACAAGTGAATTCCATGCAAATAAACAAACGAGTTTTGCACAAAATAGTATTGGGGATAGAAAAAAGAATAAAGCAATTTGCCGATATTTTCTTTTTTCTGCTGATATTGCCGTTGTTGTTCGTGGGTTCTTTAAGGTGTGAAATATTAAAAGAAAGGATATTCTGATTTGAATCCAGTAAAGTTGTAGGGGGATGGTAGGCTAAGCACATGAAGAGTTTCATGGAAAAGCACACTTTACATCACAAAAAATGCAAGTTATAAATAAAGTAGATAAATATATACATTAGATTTAATGTGTTTGTGGTGTAAAAAGTAATTTAATGTAAAAGTTGTATGTAATTTACTCTCTAATTGATGATTTAAAATTCGAATACAAACATATGCGCATTTACGTACGGGTAGTATTAGACCTTGAGTTTTACACATGGCATTTAAAAAGGCCATTCTCACCACAACTTGTACTTGACAGGTAGTATAACCAAAATAGACAAAGCTAGGACGATACGGAGGGCTATATGGAACCATATAAAGTGACCTGTTGAACCGTTAGTTTGTGTAGAGACTCTGTGCAAACGTAAATTTGTCTATTTTTATGCGTGACCGTGTACTAAAAGTAGACGTCAAGAATAGTGTAGGGTTGCTCAAAATCATGTCAATTGACATTTATTGATCACTCGCTTTTTATAGTAGGAGTACTCACTCAGTACTGTATTCCATCACATCTCTGTGCAATTACAGGATGACTGTATCGTTTCCTTCTCGGTTGAGCTTTTATGACGCTGATTATGACGACGATGATGGTGAACTTTCAATCTATTTCATTCGAAAATCGAGTACCACCCATGGACACGCTGTAATATGCTAACATGATCAAATTGCTATTGTTGTAGCTATATAATGTTACCACCATTTGTAAGGAAGGGTATATCATACAAGCATACCTACTTATTATGTAATGTCTACATAGGATAATTTATCATCGTACTTATCATTTTCATTGTGTTGCATTTCACCAAAACTAATCCTGCCACGATTGCATTGATCTTTTGCTTCTCGTTTATTGCTTCTATAATAACTCGAATATGAGAATTTAAAATTGGGAAATCTTACATATACGTTAATACCTACTACAATATAGCTACATAGGTATATGTACATCTTTTTACATGTATATAGGTATATGCATTAGCTGTATTCATGTAGTATAAAGCGTAGACTTGACAGATTAGATGTATATTGTTGACGTATGAAATTGTGCATGAATCTCAAACCAATAATTTCTACATGAACTATAAACTTTTGTAACACAATAATATCTAAACGATAAATTCAATTATATTGCTGTACATGATCCACTTCTTAGAATTTTGATCCATTTCGTCTGATCTGATTCATTCGGTCTATTTTTGTGACAATTATTATCATTATACTAGCACATCATTCATGCGTTAGTATATTAAATGCTGTGACGATGATGATGATGCTGCTGATTGTGTCATGATTTCTATTATCATTATTATTGTTATTATACATTATTGTTATTGCGATATAACTGTATATTGTATTGTAATTCAATTTATTGTTGGTATTTCTGTGATGGATTGGATTTTTACTTGGTGTGCAAATGGCATTGTGTATTCAATCCGTTTATCGCAACAATGACGACGGTATATTTGAGATGACTAGGAGGCTATGGGAAATGATATGCTGTATATATTTTAATATGATCACCTTGTTTTTGTAAATAATTTAAAACCCAACTCCCCGATCCATACTCTTTAAATCCCGTATTTTCATTGTTCTTTGGTACAGCTATAGACAAGATGAGTACATATTGTTACCAAAATATGAGCAAATTCTGTGCTGTGTGATGGTTAATGTTATTGTCGCAGTAGATAATTGCATTTCGAGTGAATGATAGTGTGAAAGGTGTGTGATCGTACAACATTTTGGTACCTGTGTAAATGTATGCATGTTGCGATGTGGATATGGGAAATCAGTTAAAATAGTTAACAGTTAAATGTAGAAATGATTTTATGAGAACATTTCATGATATAGTTTCCAAAACGCCACAGGAAGTATTAATCTAACAAGCATGATATATTATTATGAGGGTACGTTTTTAAGTGTAAAGTATACTTAAGCAAATAATTGCATGCACTTCCGTAATTGTATAATGCGCTATGAGTATATAATTGTGCGTAGATTTTAGAATACACTGTTTGTCTACAGTCCTTAATGTTCCCGTGAGGTTTTTCAGATGTTCTATTACTTACTAACATATTTTACCGTTAACCGTTTAGTTGTACAAAGAAACGATTATTACTAATAAAGAGTGCTAAATGAACAATATTTTATGACGAACAATGAATAAAAGCAGAATGATATAATAAATGGTATATATAATTGTATGTAACGCGTGTGCAAAGTTTGTATTGTTGCAATGTAACGGGTCGGGTCGGCAAAAATATTATTAATGTTATTACTTGATTGAAAAATAGGTTAAGTGAAATAAATATGAATTCAAGTTTTAAACAATAAATGGAATTACCTGGCGCTTATTTTCTTTCATGTGATTGCATCTTTATTTTGTATTGGTTCTCTCATTTCCAGCAGTAATATCAGAAACAATATCAATTTTCTATTATTATAAATATTTTAACTGTTTGGTTTCTCGCTCATGACGGCATATTTATTTTTCTTTCCGTACAAATACCTTATTTATGATTACACTTAAAAGTATACAGTTAGTAAATTTTTGAATTTGAAATTTGAAAAACTATTAAGTCAACGAAAAACTCCTGCATAGTTATTCACTTGATGATGTTAAGTGAATGATAGTTTTGTTGAACAGACTTGAAAGAAGAGCACTGTTGACAAATAAGTTAACAGCAAAGACTACAATTTCTACTTTTAATTATGGAAACTCTTACCGGTATATTATTATGATTATTTAATGCGGTACATTTGTTTCTCCCTTTATTTCATCTATTTATTACAATATTTTTTATTTTTCTCATAGATTGTTCAAGTCTCAAAAATAATGAAGCATTTCTAACTGATTCTGTCGTAGCGAGAACGATTTGTGCATATTGTGTAGTATCATTTGCTTAAATAAGTACGATATGTATTGTGTGTACGATTTTGATTGCCATGTTGGCTAGTGCAAGTGAGTTACATTTTGTGTATGTATTATAAATAATTTTGTAATTTATGATAATTTATGTATTGTTTTGATGCCATGTAAGAGGCAGCAAGCAGTCAATTTCTAACTGATTCCTAATAATATTTAATATATTTATGAATCACATGAAGCGTACAACGTACAAATAGGCTCTCTACAAACTTGTGTATTGCTTAATTTCATCTAAATTTATTTACAAATAAATATTCAGTTTAACCTACTTTATTTAACACTTAGTCACTAATTAAAAGTATAAAAACTACATACACATTAAATACTTTCTTGTGTACTTTATGTTTTAGCGTACAAGCTATTTAACGTCAAATGACTTTTTGTTTTACGGTACACCGGTACATTATGAGGTGCCGTTAAACGAGGTAAATAAACAAAAGTTAAAAAGTTAATATTATGTTTACGAACAATACAGACACAAAAATTGCCTTAAAAGTTTTAACAGACGTATTATTTACAGAGAGCTGGAATCCACTAAAAATTATTTTTACTTTTGTCGGTTGTAAGAATAGACAGAGTTAAAGCAGAAGTTTTTATTGACCTTTCTGTATTCTTTTGGTTAGAAATGTATAGAGCGGTACACTTACACTGATATAAAATTTTATTTTGTGACAAAATATGGAGCTTGCCGTTCTTAAAATACAAATTTTAATTTTGATACTTAACTTAATGACACCATGGTCTGAAATTATTGCCCAAAGCTTTATTGTTCCGTTCGGTCGTTTTGAAGCAGTCGTTGTTTAAGATATAAATACAATCGATATGTCTCTTTTTCTACTTTGAGTATACAAGTTACAAAATACATTTTCAAGATAAGATATTACACAAGTCGGCAATTTCTATAAACGACAACAGTTTTGCAGCTGCCGTGACAATATGTTCATGCAAATTTGTCAGAATAATGATATATATTTTCCATTATGATTTTCACGATGAGAATTTTAGCAATAGTCTAAAATAGTAGTTTGTTTTGTTAAGAGAACACAATGAAATATGTGTATGTTTACGGTCCACGCGACGACGATAAAGGTGTGATGATATGAATGATGATGAGCACAATCTTTGTATTTTGTATAAAACTTCGCAAAAGACGGGAGAATATAATAGACAACCTGGTACAGTGCGTATGGGTTTTCGTATAAAAGGCAAAATGTTCACCGGATTACTGTTGTTGACTCGAAGTTTTATGTATTGAGAAAGATATGCAGAATAGAAAATGCCGTGTTCTTACACAATAAATTACACCGTGACTAATTACTTAAAAATATCAACAGCAAAACGAACAAGTATTCAAAGATCAAATACCTCTACCTCTACATCCCTTGCCATTGCAACTCCTTAGGTTTTACACACACACACAGTAATTTACAATATTTACAGTAGATATTTGCATGTATTGCGCATATATACACACGACAATTTTAGGACGACACAAAAGGATAATATATATATTTTCTATTATTTGCTTTCTTTTCTTTCTCTTGTAATCAGATCTTTTTTGAATATATAAATAATAAATACATTTAGAATAATATATACAGATCTAACCGGTATTAAACTACTGATAGATGATATGAAGAGTTAAAAATGATCGTGTTGAGAACAAAAAAATGGTGGTGGTGGTTGTGATATTAAGGGTTTGTGCGCTGAAAGAGTTGACGCTTTTATAGAAAAGTTTTCTTCTTATTTACCCTCTTTCAGTAAATCTCTCCTATTGTTTCGGCATGAAAAGAACAAGACTGGTGCTCGTTGTTGACTTTTCAAACAGATGTCTCGGAACTGAGGCGGAGAGTGAATTTGTTACTTTTCGGATCGACGACTTGCTCAGTAAGATTGAAATGAGGGAGGGGCGACACGCTGACGAACAGACTGACCTCACCGTTCCTTAGCAGGAAATTAGTGTCCTTTCCTACCGTTCTTGATACTGAAAAGTCGCTGACCAGCGCCCAAGAGGAGATACTACCTTCTCTGCTTCCCTGTTGAAGAAAGAAAACAAAAAATCGAAATAAATTATATTTTCCGTCAAATATTTATTTTTCTTTAGATTTCTGAAATAAATGGTTTGGTCTGAGTACACACACGCTCACTACACGTAGAAGAATATTATATACTTTCTTTCAGCTTCAACAGTTTTCTTGTTGGAATGCAAAACGAACACAAAGGACGTATTTATGGCTGACATGGCACTGGCTCTATTGGTATTTGATTTATTATCGCATTTTCTCGAGCACGTACATACACACACAATAACCACGCACATCATAAAAATATTTTAAGCTCTTGTTCGTGGCTTCTACTAATGAGTATTCATGAGATAAATTAGCTAGATATTTTTAACTTTGTGCGAGCATAAATTTTGAATTGTTATACAAGTTATACATGTAATTATGCCGTTTGTCTACTTTCTTTTACTTCACTCATCATCTTACAATTTCAACCACTCTACTAGACGCTGGACACATTTCAACATTCTTTGACTAGTTCCAAGCTCCAGAAAGAACATAAAATAATTCATTTGATCCCGATAATGATCATCATCACTGCCAAAATGGTTATTTTAGAAAAACTCACCGTGCAACTTTCAAAGGATGTTTACAGGAATAATGTAGCGAAAAAAACATTGCTAGAATTAAAAATGTTATACAATCCACCAGAAACAATAAATAACAAACAACAACCACTTGGTTTCGTCAACATACCTAAATTCTTCGCATTTTCATCAACAAAAAGAACATGTCCACTGCTCTACCATAACCACACACCGCAGTAACTAGCACCATTAAAATAATATCGTATTATCATCCATCAGAGAATAACACGTATTACGTACATTATTAGACTGGTTCAGTTTCAACTTCGTCTTTGTTAGAGTAACAAATCATTTATTTGCCCATTCATTAAAATTTTACAAGCCTCCGCACTGATCTTCGATCTGCTTCTGCTACACATTATCGTTATATAAGACCAACAACAACAATCCAAGCGCAGTCGAAGGTGGGCAGAAAAACGACCGAGAAACAAAGCAACACAGCAAAACAGTCAGAAGCTCATAATTTTAATTTGCTTTTTTCGCTCTTTCCTTGCCTGACATGATTTTCTGTTCTCAATTTTTCTTTCATTATCATTACGATAATGCCGTTGCACTTTAGCCAAGCATAATCTCTATTTCATTATAAAAATTACAGAGCAAGTGAAACAAACAACTGCAAATTACATTATTATTATTACGGCCAATAAGATTTTTTCCAATAATTCAATAACGCTTCATGTATGTATGTATGAGTATTTATATGAGTAATGGTTAACCAATACCAATGATTACAGAGATTTTCATGAGATAAATTATTGGACAATCATAATAATGAGCAGTGTGTTTGTGTGCAGATCTGTACCACCATCACCGGCACCGCTACTGCTGCTGTTGGATGTTGTTGCTGAATTCAAAAGAACAATAATGCGCCATCATAAATATTAGAGTGTGTGGTGCGCAGTTTTGCTGGCTTTTTAGCAAACGGCAAAATACATATATAAACCGAGCATCAAGATAACAAAGAGACTCTCCTCTTTTACCTTTTGTCTCTTTGATTTTGATTTGATTTCAGGTACTACTGCTGCTTGTTGCTACATAACATTTTGTCGTAGTTGTTTTTTCGTTGTAAATCACACAAAATATTTGAATAAGCAGCACAGTGTTGGTTGGTAGTTAAACAATAACCACAAAGGAAAAAACGATAAAAAAAATTCCAACCCAGGAGAGAGAAGAGAAAGAGAAGACCACATCACATTTCATACCGACATTCCAAAAGGATCGTTCACAAATCGTCATACAAAATATTTTCTGTAATTTATTCAACGGTGAAAACAACAGGACAAGACCGGTTGACATTATCGTCGTCTTAAGACAGCAGACCACAATATTACACGCAACGCTATATTTTAACATTTAATGTTTGTATGGCATTGTTGTTCTTGTGTCGCCGCTATTGTGGTGTATTTTTTTCTTGCCATCAAAGAAAGCCTTTGAATTTTGTCGGGAGGGGAAGAAATTCTCGGGTATGAAAAAGTGTGCACTTGAAGGAAGAAGATTTTTTTTTCGTTTTTTAAAATAAATCTTCACCAGCGAGCTAGCTGTTCTGCATGCTTGAATAACCCGGACTGAGAGATGAAAATTATCACCGAGTTCTATGTGTCTACTTTGTCTCCTCTCATACATTGTATATCTCTACAATTATAAACGTGTTATCCCCGCTTTATTTCAAAAGCAGCAGGGTTCTCCTATAGGCAGCCCTCCTCGCAAATTATAAACAAACCTATCTAATTATCATCATCACCATCTCTTAATCTCGGGGTTTACAACAGCAGCATTAACGAATCCCCAATCTACAAATTACTCCATATTTCTTTTCTCCCAGCACATTACCTTTACTGTCTCGTCTCATGTGCAAGTTATTTTTGAAAGACCTCTCTGCAAGGAATATTCGCCAATTCCCTTCTCGTATTGTGCTCCAAGTGGGGTTTATTGCTGTACGACTTTGTTGATTAATTGCACCTCATTAACTTTTAATTAGCATGTACGTTCCATATGCAATTGGGCTCGATGTAGGTACATCATAAATTATCAGTTTTAAATTGCCAGGAAGTATGGGAAATGCAGATGATGATTTGATTGACGACCTCCTGCGAGTTTAATACCATGTATCAAGTGCGCGTCTGTGTCTTTAGAACATACCTCCACAACACCACCACCGTATTATTCCCTCATCGTCGGTGGTGGTAGTTGTGTAGTTGTAAACGTGGAAATTCGCAAATCACTTTAAACAGTTGGGATCTCTCCTTGCTTAATAAAGACAACGAGACAGAGAGTCGATACAGATAAGGGAAGCAATAAATTCCACTTCCCATTGCGGCGATGATATTATTGCAAACCTTTGTAAGGAAAACGGTATCTTTTCTTGTTTTAATAACAGTCCCGTTACCGGTATCACAATAAAAGCAACATGAAGAAAGGAATGATAATGCAAGCACGCATTTTACGAAAACGGCCACGTTGACGCCAGCAGCACTATGGTCACCATACGACGGTGTTGACGGGAAAGGTGGATAAAAATAGCTCTGTTACAAATTCGTCATGCTGTACGTCACTCACAACACCGAAACCAATACGATTATAAAAAGTAAAGCAATACCAAGCCAAAATCAAGGACTGAAAGTCAAAAGAAATGAAAGAGAATACGTGTAGATGAAACTGATAATAATGCTCTTATTATTTTAGTTTCGGGCATCATCATCATCATTATCATCGCGTATTAGCTTGTACGTTAGCTGCATGTAAGTTTTCAGATAGCAATACATATTTATACACAGATTATCATTACATATTTATTAATACATTACCTGGAGTACAGGTTGATACGATAAATATCTGTCGAGGAACGCCCTCGGGGCAAGCCCAAGTCTGAGACAAGTGGCCAAATGGTGAAGAACACTCTCTGCGGTGTGCCACGGTTGTTGACGTGTCACTCGCAAATATTTTTGTAGTGGACGAGCCAAACTCGGGAATACAGCGGCAGCTGCCTCCACGGCGTCCAAAGGAACGGCAGGACCTACAATTGGCAGGGGAGAAAAACATAGACAAAGACATTACAAAATACTGTTGCCGGGAAAAGAAAATGAATCAATTTTGGACAATCATCTTTGTTTTTACTCGTCAAGAAACAATCATACATACATATACATATGTTTTTAGACTAGCTACCCATAATTCATTCATTCCGTCTCTCGTTGGCAGTTCATCAATAAAATAACAAAAAAACGTCTATGCTAAGTAGCCAAAAGCGTTTAGATTTGTTCTCTCTGTATATAAATGAGTGTATGTGTGCTGGTGATAAATTCATTTCTGATGAATATTTTAACTCGGTGTCGTTTTTTTTCTCTCTTCATTTTGTGTGCGTGAGACAGATACAAATTGCTCTTTTACACTTTCAAGCTTTTCCGTAGTGACTTCAAGATGAGCAAAGAGCCTACTCCGCGCGGTGGTGATAATGGTGAAATGGTGAAGTTGCTATCATGCCACACACCATGCAAAATGCTAATTACCCTGTTGATCATCATCATCGTCAATCTCGATCTGTAAAATGAATAGAAAATGAACGATGATGATGATCTTAATCCGCGATAAAATAAACGCAATGCATTTGTGTCATTTTTGTTGGTCTTTGTAGGTAGGTGTATACTTTTGAGATTTGCTGGGAAGTACCATTTCAAATGCACAGACCGTATTTCTCTTTTTTCATCTCTCTCTCTAACTCACTATCTTTCTACAGCACACGAGATGCTCATGATTCATCTCAAATGTCTCTGTTTGACTTTATCTCTAAGGTTTGATCTACAATTATTTAAAATCAAATTTCCATCATGAAGGATTGTATTGCTTTGCTCACGGTATTAGCGAGTATTGTATCTTCCATGGTTTCTTACATATAGTCTGGCCTGCTTTTAAATGAAAAATGCACCATTAACAAATTGTTTTCTATGGCAATTGAAAAGCCTGTATTAAAGAAACATTAACTTTTTTGTACAAACTATAAGATACACCTTTGCAGAGGGAATATTTATCAAATTATACATACAATTCCCAAAGAGTTTTTTACAGCGGTTTTCTTCTTAGCTCGAGGTTCGGATTTACATTTCGTGAAATGTTAGACGGGAAAAGAATACTGGCTCTTGTCTCAAACATTTTTTCTTTGCTTCTTGTGTTGCACATGCAAAGGCAGAAAATCCCTTTTTCTTCAAATAACTTGATGGTAGGCGGAAGAAAATCTGAAAATTACATCAAATCTCTCAATCTCTTCGCGGCACTGCTTTTCGCAGAGTAATTTTCTTTGTGAATGAAACCTAAGAAGACGATGAAGATCAACATGTCTCTCTGATTTTTTCTTACTCTTGTACATCTAAACTGAGTAATGCGGGCACAAACGAGAAAATCAGCATATCCACTGCACATAGCACAGCACTCCATGCATGTGCGCACCTGTCTCGAATCTCTCGGTAAATTTTGTGTTGGAGGGAGAGAGAGAGAAG
>JAHZNB010005344.1:0-10986 GCA_027744295.1 Callyntrura guangdongensis
ATAATGATGACAAGACAATTGAAGAAAGCGGCACTTGCCAGAGATTGGAAAGATAAACATGTCATGTATTCCTATGTTTATAGTAAGTGTAGCCTTCCGAGGTTCATTTACACCGCATTAACCAGAAAGCAGACGATAGTGATGATAAGCATAAGACTAGGCAGCATATTTTGGTCTAAATATTACACCAACGCTACATTTATTTCATGCATAAAACTAAGTTCACCCCAGTTCACCAATGGAACGCAGTAACGCAGATACTCATGGCCTCGTTCTTTCTCTGTACACTGACTACCCACACAAAGATCAATTCAATTTCGACAAGGAAATAAGACAGTCCGATTTGTTGGAATTCAATTGAGTGTAATTTCTTTTCGGAAAGGAAAGGTGGGAAGTAAATGCCGTTGCCTTCCCCATTTGTAGATACCACATTATAACCAAGCATTCTTTTGTAGACAGTTGTATGGTGGTTTGGGCGTGCAGCTATTCCAACCATTTCAAATAGACGTTTGTACCATTTTGATGCCTTAAGTAGCAGAACTTATATTCCAACGAACATGGTATGGTAGAGTAAATGAAGTTCGATGAGGATTATACATGTATCTTGGTACAACTGAGTATAGAAAAAAACCAATTCAGATAACTGGAATATCTTCGAAACAAAGACAGAGAAAGGTAAAACTGCATGTAGGTACATGCTTCCATCTTGTCTCACACAATCTGAATCGACATGGTCTCGTGCGTTGTTTTCTAAGATTGGGAGAAAAGATAAAGAAAAGGGAAAGTCCAATGCGATTTTTATTCCATTGCGTTTCATTGTCTTCTGATGCTGGGTGATAGAACCCAAACATAGTAAGGGAAAGAAAGTCGGTAACGGAAACGAATGACTTTTTGACAAAAATTGGCAAGGGATTATCAAATTCTTTCACCTACTAGCTTCAACTGCGAAGCTTTTTTCTAGCCACCGAGCAAAAGAACTCTGATAAGAATCATGCGCAACCATCAAATAAAAGTTGCTTTGTTGTTGAGGTACAAGAATAAAATTCATTGTGGAACTTATACTTGCTAGTATTAGGAAAAAGAAAATGGACAAAGTGTGTGGCAGTTCGGAATCACCAACGTTCTCGTTCGTGTCACCTCCTGGAAGAGACTTCTGATTTTCTTTTAACTTTGTTCTCTATTTTCCTGAGGCGTGTTATTATCACCGTCATCTTCTTTATTCATCATCATGATCATCCTGAGAATCGTTTGTTCAAGGCTCAGGGTAGACTTGATAACTTGAAATAACTTGAAGTCATGTGCTCTCCCCAATCTTTCTAAGCCACTTTTACATTGCCCACATATACATTCAATTTACTTGTGCTCAAAGTATATGTATGAGTTGTTGGGAAAGACAAATGCGATAGATTGTAGGAAAGGAATCAAGATTCCAGTTATCATGTGATGCGATTTTTTGTTAAGGCGAGTAGAATTTGACTTATATATATAATGCATGCTCATTCAGCCATATCAATAAACCTACTATAATTGCAGCAGTAGAGACGCCGATGAAAACTTTGTAGCTGATTGAATTGATAAAGACTTGGTATTTTGGCTTGTCAGGTGACCTGGTATCGCTATATAAAATTTGAGCTAAGTTGGGTAAAGTTTAATTTTTGACCTCTCAAATGACCCCCGGGGGCCGACCAAATTTGCTGAAATTGCAGCCCAGAGATGCCACTACCCTAGGGCACATGTGTGCTAAAGAGCCAAATCTGCTGAAGCGGCTGTAGAGTGATGACGGACAGAGACAGACAGACAGACAAATACGCTAATCTCAATACTCCTATGAAATATCTTTCATCGGCGTAATAAAAGCATTATAGAAACGAAAAGTGACTTGTGTGGATAGACCTGTCATAATATAGAACCCATAATAATATTGTATATGTTGGAATAATGAATTGAGCAGCATTATAGTGGGAGAGAAAGCACTTCAAACCACACATCAGATTTCCCACGAGCTTTCTCGTGTATTTTTAAACAATATAACAGTTAAGGAGATAAAGGTATCTTCACGGAACGAAAAGCTTTTGATGAGCGATGCACACGGATAGGAATGCACCACATCTTCTACACGACCACCCTCCTGAAAACCACTTCTGAGATGTTATTTGACTTGACGATTGGATGGGCTTGTTACTTTACACCCTTAAGATATTACTTGCATGGTACAGCCCTTCGTTTTCATGGAACAAAGGAAAAAAATCTCATTCTTGTCCCTTTTGTGTCTTGTTTTCACCTCTTGTGCAAAAAAAATGGCTGAAGGAAAATATGGCTAGACAAAGAATACAATGGATATAAAAAATATTATCCTTCCGGGGAATTATCTTAATAAATAATAAATCTGAACCATATTTTTGATAAATGTCAGTAAAGAAACTTGTAATCATGTGTATATAAATAATAGCTATAATGTTTATGTAATCAAAATAATATATTTGAAAGTCTCACGAAATAACGGAGATACATGCATGTACCTTGTATCTAGTGTTGCATGCAACAGCAAGTAAATACGTTGTGTATCAAATACAAAATACTCACAAGTGACGCGGTTTCGCGAGCGCTTTGTTTTCAAAATTAATAAAAGAATGTGCACTCTTGATGCAGACTTCTGTAATTTGCTACGGATTTATAAGTAGCATATTGTATAAAAAAATTGTAGCGAAGGACTTATAGATTCAGAAAGTGATAAATCGTAAGTCACTGTGACTCGGCCTACTTTGGAATTTTGCATGTCAGTCACATCACTAAAAACTTGATGTTTTAAAAAAGTGCAATTCGATAGATTCTTTATTTTTCATAAGTTTTATCAAATCGACAGCTGCAAGATCATGTCAATTAAAATAATTTCATATAATAAGTATTATTTGATGTCTCCATTTCAATATACACAGTGAAACCAGTTTAACGGAAAAGTTTCATCATCAGCAGGATGTCAAAATATGGTTTAGCCAGTTGTAAACTAATTCTTGCACCCTTTTGTTTAGATACTCTTGTTCTATTTTTAGTTACAAGTTTCCGGCCACCCTGTGACATTGCTTTCTCTAATCCACTGTGAGGTTACACACCCTTACTTTCTCTGCCATTCATTTACCATAATCAACCATCGTAAAATATTTTGTTTCTAATGAAAGCACAAAAGCATAAAAAATCTGAGTACAAATTTCATGCAAATGAAGAGCGTTCAAATAGACGATATGAACACTGGATTAGTGAACACTGAAGTTTGTGCGTCTGCCACTCGTTCATTATACGAAGATGAATGACATTTTTTATTCGCTGTCCTCGTTATCTTTCACCAAAGGAATCCCTACTCCCCGTAGACACTTTTACATTGAAGCACTGCATAATCTGCACATTTTGTCAAAGTTCGTGAGAAGAGTTCAAGGAGTATTTTAAATTCATTTTTGGTTATATATACCCGTATAAAGTACTAGTCATTTTTCCATAGCTCATCTTCTTATTTGCAGAATTCCTGTTAGCATGTCTGACGTAAGTAATAAAACAATGAAAAACAGAACAGCAAAGTGGCTTTACGTAGAAATAATATCTATCACTTATTTACAACAATGTTTAATTTTATTAAATAGAATGTCTTTGCCCAAGATGCCAAAGGTATAACCACTACAACGAAACAACAAGACCAATGCTATCCATAAACTTAACCAAGACTTTAAAAAATTGAAAAACTCTAATATAATCCTGGTTAATCCATTTCACAATTTTGCTTGGAATGCGGTACATGAGAAATGCTATTAAAGCAAAATAAACCAAGAGTTATGTTTGACACTTAAATTTTCATGTAGAAGTTCTCAAAAATCACTGTCCCTCTTAGAGGATGATTTATTTTACAAATTCTGATGGTTAGGTTAGCTTAGTTTTTAAAAGTAACAGACGGACAGACAGCAAGATACAGCCAAAAGTTATTGCTACTTAATAATCTGTGAAAGCACGGACCAACATGCATCATCATATTATAGTTAATAACTACAACTCCACTCCCGGCGCGTCCGCCTGCACCCGCTTTTGCTCAGTTCAGTAGCTCGCTTTTCAATGGAAGACCAAACTTTACCATCCAAAAGTTAAACGAGAAGGAGAAAGCGGTTGGGTTTTTGATTATATGATGACTCAGGAATTTTCGTTCGCGAACATACTTGAAACAACTTGGTTCAGTAAACTTATTAGTCGACATTAATACAATATGTAGAATGATGATATATACCATATACCTAGGTGGAGGTAGTCTTTATCCACCCCAAGTACCATCTTTCTTGCTCTTTATACTACTACGTACTTAGTCATCATAAGAGATGCTACGGAAATACGTATGCAAATGCCACTAGTAGTGACTGATGGTATGCATGTAATGGCGTCTGGAAAACTAAATAATATTTCTTAGGCAAGCGTTTTCCATTTGAGTTTTACATGCCGACATGTACCTTGGTTGGAATACAAAAATGTGAAGTGGTTTATTTCTCACCTCGTTCGCGGTGAAAATGTAAGCGCTCGTTTCTTAATCATGGTGGAGTCTCACCGAAAAACACACTAATGTGTACTGCTGTGGGGACTAGAGTAAAAGTGTGTACATATCCTACCACGAAAGCTAAACTACTGCCTGGAAATAGTCGCAAAGTAAGCTAGCATAGAGCAGTAAATAAATAATATAAAATGCACATCCTTCTCTCTCCCACATTACTCATGCATATTACGACAGAGCGTTTCCAAAAAGTTGAAGTAAATGATTTGCCTGAAGAAAATATTCAAAATTCCATCTTCTCATGTCTCAAGAAAATGCCATTATTACGCCGCCAAAATAGGGTAGATACGAGAATGTCGTCCAGAATGAATTTCTCGCCCAGAATCCTCTTCGTTGGTAGTAGATAATGCTGCTGCTGGAGCATAAGGCGCATAGTGGCGCACTTTTTGCATGTCGGAATTGTCGGATGGATTATTATGGTTTGACATGACTATCTATATAGACAGAACATGATGAACTACAACGATGGGAACTGACATTGGGGACAAGTGAGACGGGGTCTGTGCAAAGGAATGACGGTAAGTTTCTAGGATTTGACAAGGAATTACTTTGGGAATATTGCATTGATATGATCGTGAATTTTTTTGTTCATTGAGGATCGTATGTTCTGGTAAACTATCAGTCTGTGACAGAGCACTTACCAGCAGAGATCATTCTCCATTTCGCTTTATTTTCTAAGAGATGATTAATCCAGGGTCGGAGCACAGGACCATAATTGTGGTTGGCTCCACTTTGCAAAGGAAAACTTGGCGTTCGCGAGCTCAGAGGAATTTTGCCTCCGGCATCTGCTGAACTATTATTGTTATTAGACGATGAGGATGCTGCTGCTGCTGTCTTTATACAGTTTTCAGACTCTGTGCGTCGTCCCGTTGTTCCACCAGCGGGGGTAGTAGAAAGATTTTGAAAGGGTTTGATTTGGCTTTTTGCTTGGCCCAAACGAAGAGGTACCGGCGGAGGTACTCGACTAGCGGCTGATGATGGTGGTGGCGCAGGGCTACTACTGGAACTACTATTATTATTATCACTTTTGTTTTCAGCGGCTGCTGAATCCGTGGCAGGCGTTGTGCTAACTGTAGCGTTTTCACTTTTATTATTTACAGTGTTTCCCGCGGAACTATTACTACTATTGGTCACTGGCCTACTGGATTTGGGATCTCTATCTGTGGATTTTGTCGCCGATGAAGAACTAAGATTCATTGGTCCACTGTCATCCACATTCAAGACAAACATCAAAGACATTGTAGTGGTTGAGGATACCCTGAAACGGTTCAATCATATCAAGTTTTAAATATTGGCTTTTCCTCGAATTCTGCCGTCTCAAATTACATTTTTATTTACAATCTACTCGAAGCATTCTGTTGAATATAACATGACTTTTATTTAGGAAATTACAATTTTACAATCACATTGAAATATCTGTAACCAAAGTCTTCTCGTTTGAGTAAACTTTAAGAATTCTCTACTGCTGCTATTTCTGTTTTCGACAAGGAAACTTTCATTTAAATTATCACAAAGTGAAATGTATAAGAGGTAGCACAAAAGACGAAACACTAGTATACCTAACACACCCGACCCGATCATTAATTTCCTACCTGTGACGTCGTCGTTGCTACAAAACTAGATAACGTGCGTTGTTGTGTGATAGTTGTAAATTCATTTAAAAACCAGAGGGAAAGGAGCACAAAACACGAAAAGAACATTAAATTAAAGTTTAATCAAAAGTTTTACTCATTGTTGGTCCGGGTCCATAATAATATTATGAAATGAAGCCCTACATACAACATAATAGGAAGAAAGGAACGGATGAGGCTAAAAGTAACAAAACATCAGTGTAATAAACGCACACTTTCTGTTTGACGGCGTCTTATATCTATAAAGTAAAAAGTATGTGTGTCGGTGTCTTTTTTCAATGCATATAGGCTATAATGAGAGTATGAGAGTTGCTGCCAATGCTGCCACGCTCATATATTTTTCCTTCATAATAATATTTTCTTGTACTATACTTTGTTTATTTCAGAGAGTGTGCATGACTCCTGCTTGGCGAAAGTTTTCTTTCTTTAATGTTGATTGAAACAGTCAAATGCCAAAAGAGGAAAAGTTTTGCTTATTGAAAATTCATCCACTTTCTTTGCCTGCCTCGTTATTAGTACCATTCTCAAGTATTTTACGTCTTTATTCTCAAGTTGCTTTACGCAGGCGGTTCTTGGCAAAAACAGGAACAAATGTTTCTACACTTGTATTGTACTGAATACATCATCATCATCATATCATCTATAAAACGAGAACATGTTTATACATAAGTAATTCGAATTGCAGGTAGTAATTCTGTGAGTTTGTTTCACTGCCATATAAGAAATTTTAACGGGAAAATATGACTGGAAGGAAAGTTTCCTGAATTTAATCATTAATTAAATCAATATTTTAGACTCTAGCGCCCACTGTTTGAGTACATGACAGTTTCATCCCACATGCCAGTAGTATGTATATACAGCTATGTAGATAACATTGTTGAAGTACTTTCCTTGGTTTTAATATCATAGAGGGGAATTTTTGTATGTTATATGTTTCTTCAGATATGAAGTACAAAAATGGCGAAATTCAAGCAGTAAAATGTTACCAAAATGTTCATTTTAATTTTGGAACAAAATCAACAACACTTAACTAAATACACCTAAATGGGGTTTCTGACAACGTTATACCAAAACATTGAGAAATATTAATTTTCTCCGGACAACATATTTCTCTGATTATTATCAATGTTTATGGATACTTATGTATGCATTTTAAAATCGGAGCCCAATATCCCACATATCTAAATGGATTGTATAAAACTTACTTTTCTCCGTTGAGTATCGCCCGGACGTTTTTTATTTGTGCAAAATGCGTTGACATGTCCGTTGACAGGACCATTTCAATTACCAGATTACGGAAATCACGAAATTCCTCAGGTTTGAGATTGGTTAATATACTTTTATCCTCATCCTTGAGTAATCTGAAATTATTAGATATTTAAATTAGTAATAAATATAGTATTACTTAAATCAGCAAAAACTCGTTTTTAGCTCTTCCAGACAAACCAATACCAAATACTAGTAAGTGAGCCCTAAGCTCAGTAGGATGGCATGTCTATAATGCGATATTGAGAACGACTCCGCGTTTTTGTCATTTAAATAACATTAAATTAGCGCGGAGTCATTCTTAACTGTTGTAACTAGCGACGTGCCACTTTACTTTTTTTTAGGAAAATTCTGACGTTTTAGGATATAAAGTTAGATACATGAGAGGTCATACACGGGATTGTATTGTAAACAACATCATCATCGTCATCATATCATCATGATAGGGAGGAAGCAGGAGCGGCTCAAATATTGACAAATAATACTGAACCTGATAGCTAGAGCTACGAACCGCATCAGGATGACTGAGAAATCAGACGATGGCCAGCTTTTAAAGTTAAGTCGTTACGTTTTCTAATTAAATGATTATTTTCAATGTATTCGCAATCGAATAAAATTCAGTGTGGACGAAAGTATTCTTTCCATAATTAATAATATCAATTTCCTTTATTCATACGAATGGATACATGACTCTTACGTTTAAGGTGAAACGTTTCCTTCCACGCAACTTTATAAGCTTCCTTACAAATATACTTCTTGTTTGCCACTCGTACGATACTCAAGAAACAGAAAGATATTTTTACCCCACTATATAATGACATAAGTAGTCTCAAGTCTCAAGATGTACCTTCCCTATTGTTGAATACCTTCGTAGATCGTCCATGGTGGCGTTGGGAATTATGTTGTGTACGATATGCCAATGCACGTGTTATAATCATATTACTTTGTAGGTCTAATTCAAGTGTTTCCACGCTTTTCGCCCATTCATGTCGATTCGGTCGACCGGCAGACAATACGACCTTGCATTGGAGATTTAATTGATAAATGCGTCGACGTGGAATGATACAATTATGCGGTCGCTCTAGTGTTCTGATTTACCCTTGTTAAGCAATATTATAATACTGATAGTAAAATACATTTCTTTTGGAGTTACACCCAGTGCTGATGTTACCGAAATGTCATTCGTAGTAGTACGAAAAAAACTTAGAAGAGACGGGACCAACTCACCTAAAGGCGGCACTAACATGATGATTTTCCAATACTGATCTATCGTTGTACAACAAGGCAAGCTCTGTGCCGACATTTACGTGGAAGTTATTTGTTCGTCCAGTGTGCTCAAAATCATGTATAAGGGCAGCAAATAGAAGAGAAAAGATTTCCAGATCTGTAAACATGTTCTGCTGAAACAGAAAAAACAACACATTACTATTTGCTTTGAGATAAAAAAAGCTCATAACGCTCTAGCTCTGCATCATTGGCACTTTTCATTCAGATGCCATACAGATCGGAAACACGGTCATACACAATGTACAACCTACGCGTCACCTACAATAACCCAACCTCCATCGTTACTGCATAATATGGATGAGATGTATCCTATTAATCCGAGAGTGAAAGTTGATAGGACCACGTAGAGGTAAAATAATATATGTACAGGATAAAGTATGTGTTTGCTTAACGGCAGTACTTACTGCCAACCCTGATGATCCAATAAAGTAGTGGAGAGTTTGGGTGACGTCCGCGGCATGGATATCGTTATGATAAGGGTTCTTCAGTTTGGTGTAACCGTATTCCACTGCTGTAAGAAAGGACTCCAATTTATCCAAATTGAGTCGAAAGCGACTAACAATTCCGTACCGGCTGAACAGCTCCTTCGCGACGTACTTGAGACTGTGTCCGCTCGACTTGTCATGAAGTCTGAAGATGTCGAAGTGCCAATTGTTGGCTTCCTAAAATTTGAAAGTAATGAGAGTTTTTACATGTTATTCTAGTATTGAGCAAAGTTGGATCAAGATGTCGCTCGCTGCTAAGGTGTACCTGAAGATACACCTCTTACAACAACCTTCCAGTTTGTATTGTTTATCCACCTTCTTTTGAACGATTACTTCAAAGTTTCGAGTTCACAAATTGTTACTGTCGAATTCTACGATGTCTTCGGAATACACTATTAAATTATTCTTCATGCATGCAATGAAATAAAATGTGTTTGCACCAATGATTTTTCTTGTATATGCATTTCTGAGTCAATTAACAAATCTCTTATAGCCCCCATCCAGCATAACCTTTTCTTTCCAAACATTATTTGTCGTGGCTTGTATTGAATTTTGCTGTAATGATAAAATTGAACAAAACAATACCGGAATTGTTAAGGTTTGTGAGTATTGAGGTTGCCACTGAATAGAAGAATAATAATCTCGTTTTCTCGAGAAGAATATATATGTGGATAGTGGATGTATACGAAAGTATTAGTAGTAGTATCACATTGTTTTCCCACTTTACAAGTTTATAGTTTCCTTACATAACAAGCTGTTCAAAAAGTTGAAAGGTTTTTGTATTTACTCTCCCTTTTTGCCTTTTCGTGCCTTGTGTTTGAAGTTGTAGTAGTGGAATAAAAGACTTGTAGTATTCTTGTAACATTACTTTTCGCCAGTAACTTGTATTTACAGCAAAGGTTTATGAGAGAGAACGGAAGATTATTAGTAAATGTAAGCCGCTTTCCTTGTGCCGACATGTTATAAATAAAATTCCGAGAATTGAGCTGTTCGTTATTTTAATCCTCACCAATCAGACATTTCAATCACAATAATGTAAATGGAAATGTTTGCCAGATATAGTGAGCGAAAAGAGAAGAGGCTATGAGTGATGATAGCGGGTGAAAGAAAGAAAGGAAGCGCTACCGAGCCAAGAAAAATGTTTTACGTGACTACAGCTCTATTTCATCATTTTTGGGAAGATGGGATACTTTCGTCAATAGATTAGCCATTGGTAAAAGCTACCAGGATATTTATTCATTTCCTTATCCTGTCCCAAATCAAGTCTTTAAAATTGACAAAAACAGCGCTTCTGAACCAGACAAAATATGATACGCCATACTACTATGAATATCACTATGTTCTCTGTTGTACTTCTGAAAAATATATAAGATAACGGGAACGTCAATTGAGTGTGCATGATGTTTGCTCAAGTCGGTATTTCATAAAGTGTAAAAGATTCTCCGGCATAAAGCTTTTTAGAATTTCGGGTAAAAGAGAAAGCTGCCGTGTGTATTTCTCATTACTTCTTATCGACGTCCTTGCCGCTGTTGCTGACGTTGTCAACCAAACAAACAAAATTCAGCGCGCGTGTATATCAATTTAAATTTCCACTTTATGGTGGCGTAGCGTCCTATCTGGAAAAAATCTTATTTTAATTCTCAACTTCCAGCGAAAGCTTTTCATAGCTCCTACACTGTATGTGCCACATACTATGTGGCGATAATGATACATGCTCTCGTCTCTATCAAAGGAATAA
>JAHZNB010005345.1:0-19106 GCA_027744295.1 Callyntrura guangdongensis
AACCTGGGGGTCATAATTTTTTCTCCAGAAGGCAACCATAACTGAAACTTGGTGTACAGATAGATGATGACGAGATATGGCAGTTACCAAAGAAAAATGTTGATATGTATAATGTTATGGTTTGGTACAATATTTCCATTATTGAATTTTTATTTAGGATCATTTAGATCCTTTATAAAAATGGTAGTCGTGTCGTTCTTCCGTCCGCCCGTCCCCAGTATAATTTGTCGACTCGTCGGCTGCAGAAAAGTCGGTTCATCCGCTGAAGAAAGTCGGTTCATCGGCTGGCAAAGTTTCCGTTGGTTGGTGTAGCAATTGACTGACTGAGAATTGTACAAATTGTTGTGAAAAGTTAACCTAATATAAAATGATGAATGAAGTTAATATACACCTCAAATAATAATACCTACCTCAAGTTAGTATTTAATGTAAGGATTAATAAAGCCTTTTCATTACGTTTACAGGTGTATAGACTTACATCCGAGAAACGTGGCTGGGTAGAGAACATTCCATTACCCGTGTTCTCCACACGAGACAAGGGCAAACATTTTATAACAATTGCACCTGTTCGCGATGGCAGTAACGGTTTCTTTGATCATTTGGTCCTGGTTGATATGAACAACAGACGCAGTCACCCAATCACGTTTGGCAGCTTTGATGTAATCAAAATCAACACTTGGGATGAAGAACGAAAACTTGTGTAAGCTGTGGCCTTAAAAGAACCAAACTTTTTAGATTATTTATTTGGTTATAAGTTATCTCGCAAAGAAAATGAACAAGAAAAATGAAATTTTCTGTTAATAACAAACCTCATATATTAGTATGCTTCCTTTTACTACAAAAAACGTGATGTACAGATATGTCGACGGAAATGAAAGTTGTGAAAGAAGATAGAAAAATTTGGCATAATGTGTAATTTGCTTTACAAATACTTAAAATGCTGCGAAATATCTATAAACATAACATGTTTATCTCCAACTTTCCAGATATTTTACCGCGATTCCTGCCTCACATCCGGGAGAACGTCGTTTGTACCGCCTGAAAGTTGATCAGCCGTACACAGAGCAGAGTCCCATTTGCATATCATGCAAAAACGAAGAAATCAGGAAAAATGAAACGATCGCTATAGTTCCAGGTGTGGTATCCAATGACGGCAGTTCCGGTAGTAGCGGTGGGGAAAGAAAAAAAAGTACCCGGAAATCCAGTCAGCATTCTTCGTCTCATGAGGAAAAACCACCTCAAGGGAAGTTTTCAAACTTTCAAGTGGGAGGTGGTGGAGAAAAAAAACAGCCTAAAGGATCTACATTGTCAGCAGGAACCGCAGGAAATCCCAGTGGCAGTGACGGTGGCCCTGGTACCGGTAATTCCAGAGGTCCTGGTGTTGTTGTTAATGTAGACGGGAACCGAGACTTACTGCAACGCGATAAATCATGTAGTTTTGTGTCCGATGTGAAGTTTAGCAAAGCAAAAAGCTACTTTGTTGTGGAATGTGCGGGACCGGACGTTCCTTTTGTGTTGGCGTGCAGCAGCAGTGAAAAGGAGAAAGAAGTATTTCATCATCGTGGAGTTGCAGATATTATGATGGGATACACACAAAATCCTTCGAGTATTGGTGACGGTGTCGGTGGTTTTAGTAGTGGTACTGGTCTTCCTGGCGAAATTGATGGAATACATGCAGAACTGCCACATCTTAACAACCCATTCAGCAACACTCCGTTCCTCAATGTTTTAACGGTTTGTTAATACCTTATACATATTTCCTGATGTACCTATTGCAAAATTGTACCTTAATTATTGTTGTTGTTGTTATTATTATAAAAAAAATTCTATTCGATGCATCTACTACAATACAAATTATTAATAATGAGGCAGGGACAATGTGCATGTCATAAATTGGGGAAAGCTGTAAAAGAGATTTTGAATTAAGTTATGAGAATCTAGTGTGGTGGATCTTGTACAGCGTATAGTGGCAGAAACAAATATCTTCGTTTTAACCATGGATATTTATTTTAGGTTCTTCAAAATAACGATGAGCTACTAGACCGCGCTCGTTCAATGGCGTTTCCACAAGTTAGAACTTTTGCCGTACATATGATGGCTGGACACACCGTTCAAGTACGCTTGTTGTTGCCTCCGGGGTTAAGAGAAGATGAGATCACACGGTATCCATTGATTTTGAATGTGTAAGATCTCCACTACTGTTTTTAACAATTAAATTTAAACATGTTTAATAAGAGTGTAGTACTCATTTCATAGCTCCCTGATAATGTATTCTCTTAATTTTAGGTACGGTGGCCCTGGTACACAACTGGCAATTGAACGATGGGGAGTTGACTTTGCCACATATTTGGCGGGGCGGAAGGACTATATTGTGGCACAAATTGATGGCAGGGGTAGCGGTGGACGCGGATGGCATTTCCAACACCAGGTGTACTACAAAATTGGTCTTTACGAGGTGGCAGATCAGATAGAAGTCATACGGTTAGTTAGTGGATTTTTCCATTTCAACAACAACTATGTTTATCTCAAACATGATACAACCTCCATCTTGCCTTCATCCACTCAGCCCCATACATTATTCATAAAGGGAAAGCAAGAGAAAGTAGATGTCGCTTAGTAACTAAGAGAATTTCTTTGTTGTAATGTATTAAGATGATCAAATTTGTCACGTTACTACCCTTTTTATAGGTTTCTACGGGACTCTCTGGATTTTGTAGAGCCAAAGAAAATTGGCGTTTGGGGTTGGAGTTACGGTGGCTTTTTGACCGCCATGATTATGGCGAGTAAAGATTCTAAAGATGTATTTAAATGTGGAGCCAGTGTTGCTCCAGTTTCAAGTTGGCGTATGTATGGTAAGTACTTTTCCATTGTGCTCTATATTTTTAACAATCTTGGTTACATAACGACATTATGCATTAATAATGTTGAATGTTGATTTTATTACCTCTTCATAAATAAACCTCTTTGGACACAACTCAATTTATTTATTTTTGTTTACATTGCTAGTTATATCCGGATGAATCCCATGGACTGAATGGAGTCAAATTTCATGTGCACAAATCACTGGAAAACTTTTTTGAAGACTGCTTTCGAAAACAGTCGCCGCCAGAATTAGGAACTGGTCTAAACAGAGGAGGAAATGTGGAAGAATTTGAAGAGTAACCTTTTGCCACTGTGAAGAGACTGTTCATTCGTTAGCTTTTGTTTTACAGTGACACGAACTAATGAAATGATTGCGGCAGTTTGTTTGAAATAATGATGAATAATAATCTGTCCGTTAGTCAACAAAACAGTTACTCAAGTTTGTATGTTATAGCCGTGTACAGCTAGTTTGGTGAAAGTTTCAGTATTTTAAAACTTAAGAAAAAGTGCATTCCTGTTAGATTTTTAACGGAGATGGGACCCTGTGATTTACTCGCACACACAAGTACTTTATAGCAGCTTTAAAATGTGGATTGTAAAGAAAACTGGAGATCTTCCAATATCGACGACTACAAAAAGCAGCACAACAGATTGCTGTTGCTTCTAACTTAATTATGAAGAAATAGCCTTGCCGAACTTCCTTAAGAAAGACATTATATCGTAATCCTTTGGAAAGTGGACCTTATCGTAGAAATAGACAATTTCACTAACATAGCGCAAAACAACAACTCAAATACACATTCTTCTAGTGGTGTAATCGTATAGTTGTGAACGTTACAGAACATTTTAATTACTGAATATAGTCAAGCTCATTGTTTATTAGACGCCGTCACCTTGCAATACACTTTTCATCAAGGAACTTTCAGCTCATTCATTCTCAAATTGTTGACTAAAATGCATGTCAACACGTGAATGTGGAGTTAGATATTGTTTTTAACTTATAACGGTTGTGATAATACCTTTTAATGACTTGATATTATTAGATACTACTAGATGCACGCACCTACCTGTATAAACAACCTGAAAATATGTACTAATTACTACAATTGACACACCCGCAAAGTATTAACAAACTACTTGTGTAGTACTCTGAGACTACATGAAACATAACATATTATGTAGTAGTTTCAGATAAATATTTGTAGCCTATATAATATAAACATATAGTTAATTCCAAACAAAGATGTTATTACTTTATTGTATCACCTTGTCCCAAAGTTCTATTGTACTATGGTATCATGCGTGTCTTGTGTCGCCGTCAATAATGTTTCCTTCGCCTTTATGACTTGACGAGACATTATTGCTACTTTTAGTAAACTGGCAGTTTGTAACAACTACTGGAAATATATTGCGTGCTTTCAGTAGCCTCATCTTTCAAGATGATTTATTTTAAAATTTGACATGCATCTGAAGATTTTTCATGTCAGCGATGACAAAGTGCACCTGTAAGATTAACCATTAAAATGAGTAGAACTAGAACGGGCCAAGACATTCCCAAATTTGACGGGCTTTGGTTAAAATAAATATTATAATGATGTTGTACAGAGTCGGCCTTGAAAATCAAGGTTTCCTTTTGGGTAAAAAAATAAGACATGCGAATAAGTTTCCAACAATTTGCTAAGAGTGTATACATATATCAATAAACAGTACCAGCATTTATTTCTTTCTATGTTAATATTAGTGCATATTACAACATACATTAATCTAACATTTCAAATCAGTATTCTTAAAACGAAGTTGACGTAAGCATGATCAATTTTAAAATGACACAGTCTCTTAAAACTGACGTAAAAATTACATACATACATATACTAATTATACTAATATTGAATATACTTATCCAACAGCATTACTGCAGCCAAATTGCATTACTGAACCATTCATAATAATGTATCTACTATAATTTCAACAAATTTTAAGTATGTTTTTCCTTGAACAAAATCTAGAAATTTTGACTGTTACAATAACAATGTATATTTGAAAAATAATCAGGATGATAATATTAATAGTAATGTTAAACCGCAGATCCCACGATTTTTGACGAGTGGAGTATCTTAGTTAATACAAATGATAGAAATTATATTACATTATATCCATGCTACCTACTTATATACATATTTTGGCGAACTTGTCGCGAGATTCTTATTCTCCGTAGTGAATCATCATGTAATACACCTATTAACATAATCTCTCGTAACAATTTTCATAATAGTACTATACACATAATATCCAGTAATTTATTTATAGAATATATTACGGTAATTCCTGGTTCCTACTTAATATACTTACTATACCGTACCAATAACTTAACCAGTATTTTGTAGAGATACGTGAAACTATAATTATTTATCATCGTACACATACCTATACGTACCATCTATAAATTGCAATATAACCTATCTATATACCAAATTGTCGCGTTATCAATATCTACCAATGTTTATCGATTTAGAAAATAATTTTGGTGGCAATAAAACTGAGTTTACTTTATATTTCCTCGGTTCTCGGTACATGTACTAAATTTTTAGCCTCACATTTACTCTTACACATTTAAAATTTAATTTCTCGGCATTTTATTCGTTTGGTAACAGCACCCCAATAGGTACTAGTACCGTCCCGGTTTAATGCGTGAACTGTCAGATTAAACGTTGTAAATACATTAATAATAACGCTTTATGCTGGGCAGCCTATCCTACCAATTTTATTTTAACCTGCTATGGCATATTTAAGTTACTTGTTTACTTGTGATTGCATCCCATTTTGAAGTGATGGAGAATGAACGTATGTAGAAACATGCGTATTCCTTATACCTTTTTGTTAGCCTAAATAACCTTCACAGGATGACCTATGATAAGCTAAAATTATTATATACTTATTTACACAGAGCATAGAACTATTGGCTATGACTGTATGTAATTGAATAAAATTACTGAGATATGGTGATTTTACAGTCGTTTCTGTAACTGAAAAATATAAATAAAACGACGCTATCGAACTGAATGTGAATGTGGACTGTGGACAATGTGGTTAGTTAGGTAAAATAAAAATTACTAGTGAGTGATGGGGTGTTGAGTGTTTTGTGTACGTGTGCTTGTGTGAGTGTATGTGTGGTTTAAGTGCGAGAATGCATGAGATCAAAATGTTTTTGTTTACACAATATCGACAAACTACAAATCGCTTATTTTATTTTAAATATAATAATATGTTTAGGTAGTTGATGCGGAATTGTCGTACGAGATACCTATATTACAGCAATAATCATAAGAATAATACCAAAACTGGTCCAATGCAACGTTCAATGTTTATGAAGATTCCTCTTCATTTTCTGTTCACTCCGCGCAGCCAATTTTAACACTGGAAATTTGATGATGGTTCTTCGCAAAGCCTCTCTACTCTGCAAGTATTTTCCTTTAACGGATGACAACTACATGAGAGAGACTCCGTCGACACTATCAAGAGGAATAATTAACTCTTCTAAATCATATAGATAATATACGTTTTACTATATACATTTTTCAGGTAAATCTCTTAACCGTGTTGAATGATCAACATTGGCTGTCCATAATTACATTCTATAATTATTAATTATATATTCCAAAAACTAAAACATCCGGTGGAATTTTAAGTAATCCGACGGCAAACGTGTGTTTAATTTAATTTATAGTTGACATTACACGAAATGTTTAATATTTCTAGACATAGTTAAAGTTTTTCCGTAATTTAATTCCGTAATTTAATAACTAGCAATTTAATAATGTTTATCACAGCGTTTTCCACAGACACATGTATACCCACTTCTTTACCCTATCTACTCATTACGTTCTACGTACCTGATACAAGATTCTACAGGAGGATGGCGACTTTTCTGTTACATACCTAATCAACAATAGACATCAACTTTCTTTGCATTCAATCATTCGCACATTCACTACAATAGGGTACGCAGTTAAGCGAGTAGCAGTAAAGTGTACACAACAACATAGCAAATTAATAAGTTTGACATTAGCAAAGTACAGTACCAAGTAAAAGCCTCTCTAAAAGTTGGAAACAAATATTTAAAGGTAGATAAAAATTTCTATCTTTTACTGGACGACTGGAGGACATTTGATTTAAATGTTTTTCTGATTGACAGGAGTTAATACTGTAATTAGACATTACTTCATAGTATTAAATATCGTATGCCTATCGACTCTATGTTTAAATACTATAATATATTACGATAAGAGATAAAATTAGCTCACAGGACTACGGAGTATTATTTCTTAAATATGAACACAGCTAATACAGATAATAAGCTACTTTTCATGGATAGATATATTATGTGATTAAAGTTACAAGGACATTGAAAATAGCACTCATATAGTCAATTATTTTGCATTATCATCATCTAAAATATAGACAAAGATCACAAGGCATAAGTAATATATTATATTGTAAATCAACAACACAGAACTACAACATAAATTCATAAATATTTGTATAATAATAATAATAATGGTAGGTGTTTTACAGAAAACCTTTGCGCTCAACGATGCTTAACTTGGAAAGTATGAAGGTAGTTTAATTTAAAGATAATAATAATAATAATAAGAGGAATGAAATGGTAATGTTCACTATGCTAGCAGCGTTTAGGTTTTTTTGCTCGCCGGCACACAGAATAGAACAGAAGGACACATTTTTGCTTAACGAGTAAAGCTGGTCAGTACCGTTTGTTCCTAAAAATGAAAAAAGTAAAATTATAACATTCACATGAATAATAATAATAATAACGGTAAAAGTGTATGAATGTTCAAAACAGAGCCTTAAATATTATAGTTGTTTATAATATGGAATTATAAAGTACAAATAAGAGAAAAACGGATAGAGAAAATTTGATACGATAGATCAAATCACTACTACATTGACTAGTCACGTACGTGAATTATTCATCCTGCAATGATTATTTACAGAAGGCGGGAAAATTAAAATACAAACATGCAATACAAAAATCACCGCAAGTATTCAAATATCTACTTGTTCTAACTTTACTAAGCAAATAATGCAAATTATATATTACATTATGCTTTGCATTATCCTTTAATCTCTACTAGTAAAGCGGATGACGTCAAAAATGTGATTTGCTACAGATTGATTAGTTACAACGATAAAAGTTCTCTTTGCGTTAACAAATTGTTGCGTTAATTGTGTTAATATACTGACTACACTAAATACGTGGGAAAACACGAGGAGAAGCATCACAGGTACATTTAATCTACCATATTTAAACACATCTTCGAGTAATTAGTATGCTTATTATGAGTTATATCTATCAAATGGGATGCAATGCAATGTCCCTTTTTGATTTTCCTAAAACTATGTTAATCATCACACGACCCTTGATCAGCTCTTCCAGAGAGAGAGAGAGACAAAACTTTTGAACCCAGGAATTCATCAAGAACAACAGAGATTTTTATATATCTAGTAATAATAAAATTTGTGCCTTCAGCCTTACTAAACTCTTTAATAAGTTTATCAACAATTAACGTGTGTATCATTAAATATACAAACGACGAATATATAATTAGATATATATGTAATATGTACATATTTACAGGGCTAATATCTGCTTGGTAAGAGATTTTTGCACAACTGTTAATTGTACAAAGTGGCTCTTTAGATACTTAATAGAATGACATTAGGAGGCCTGACGACTTATACTAACGTGGACTGACGGTAAAACGACAGATGATAGTACTTGACGCTTTTTCGAAAAGGGAAAGTACGAACTTTTCCCTTTTCGTTAAAATCAACACCTTTAACTAGAAATAATTAGACGAACTAATTGTGACGGAAAAGGTGTGATATATCTACTCTGATTTCGCTGTCAACCTGCAATATTTATTTTTATTTCGTAAGTGTAAATATTATTATTTTATAGAGAAAGTATAAAGGTATCTAATCTAGTGAGTTTTTATTTACAACCGAGTTCGTTAGTTTTTTGAAAACCTGCTCATACGTGACGTATGAAAGAGTAATAGTAATAAGTAATAAGTTAGGATCTAGGATAAACGACAAAATTTAAAATGCACACGGAGAAAGCACTTGGAACAATTAACACGAAGCAATACGCAAAGCTTTCACTATAGCAATATTATAACTTATAACCATGTTTTTGATTATGCACATACACAGAGAGAGAGAGTAAAAGTTGAAGAAAAGTAAAGTGAAAGTAACAAGATAAATTTAAGAAAAAGTTGAACAAATACGATAGAAAAACTTGCATTTTAGCTATTCTGGTAGTATTGATAGCAGTGGTAGTTTTATGTTTAGTAGTCGCAGATGCACATCTCGCCCTATATCTCTCTCTGGTCATTTTTAAGGCGGTGGCACTGGTCAAACTGGTCCATGCCAAGCAACGAGCTCTGCACAGCGCCTGCCTTTTGCAACAACGTATAATGCGTACACGTTCAATACGACGGATGTCCTTGTTCAATCAGTTAGTATTATTGACATGACCATTTGAACATGATTAGAATGTAGCACAGCCCAATATCAGCATCCACTAATTAACTCCAGTATCATCATCAACAACAACACAACAACTATTTTATAGTATACATACCTATTTGTGTATGTATATCTTGCTGTAATATTATGGCATTTAAAAACTCTTATGTAAATAACTTACGTCGTAACTAAAAACTTTTACTTTTGACTGGTGAGAGTGAGTGAAAAATAATATTAAGTATTTACAACAACAAAAGATTCAATTTGGGTGTTACTTCAAGTTTTGCAGTCAAGCAAAAGTTTTTGGCGTGTCGCATAATCAAAACTAGAGTTCTGGTAAAAAAAACAAATCTAAAATATTGAATATAATACAAAATACAGTGAGAGTCAATAATTTTAGGCGGTGGTGTGTGTATAGTAAATTTATCATACATATTGCATTTGGTGGATGGCTGGCTTGTAATCAAAATCGCTTTCTTCGTCAAACGCAAAACGCAAGCTGGCATCATCAGATAAAAATATTTAACGAACCATAATAATAATAATATATCTAATAGAGCTATTATAAACGAGCGAATTAATAACTCATTCTATTTCTGGTGTCAAAGATAATACTTATAAGTTATAATCATTATCACAAACCACACACGCATAATCATCATTTCATTATCATCAGAAATCAGAACAAAGTTCTATTCTGAAATGAACGTTACATAACAGTTTTACGCAATCAGTCACGCACGGCAATCACATCAATCATCATGTATTCCTTTGGTTTGTATATAGAACTTTCATTCAGTTTAAAAAATTGTGATTAATAATAATAAGTAAAAGTGGCAAAAGTAAAAAATAATACATCTGTGTAAATTGATGTATTGTATAATTTTGTATAAATGTATATACAAAAAAATGCATTCTATATAGAAGATGTATAGAGTTTGTATATAGTTATAGGTCAAATGTATATATGTACAAATGTAATTAATATGGTATATAAGTATGTTTGTATATAGGAAACTTACATAACATAACGGCAAATTTATATATATGTACAGATCAAACAGAGCATATCATCATCATCAACAACAACAACAGTAACAATAATAATGATAATAATAACAGCACTGCAAACAATTTGCAAATATTCATAGATAAATACGATTTTGTAGTATAGCCAATTCTAGAAAATGCAATTTCTGGTAACTTTGTATACAAGTGATTGTATAACAACGATTTCGGCATATATCATAAATACTTTTGGTTTTTAGTGTTCGTAGTAAATATATTTGAATATATAGTACATTATATATCGTTATGTAGTATTCACTAAATTATGTGGAGAGTTTTTTTTGAAAAAGTCAATGGATTATGTACAAAATAATTGAAATGAAGGTGTTCTCCTAATGATAAATGGAATTTTTTGTAGGTAGTTATAGGTATTACGTTTTACCCAGAGTATCAAACGGGTTTGGTTTCAGTAGTAGTATATAATAGTAGAAAGGATATATGGGATATCGTAGTGACACAGTAGATATTCTAGGTTATCAATTATCAACTTTAAAAAATTACAGCATTTTATAATAAAATTTACATTCTGAGTCCAAATTGTGTGGCTTTCTCCCAGTCATCCCAATCCAGAGGGTCAAAGGTTCGCTCGAAATAAGCATCAATGGTTGAGTACATATGCAGCAAACTTCCTTTTAGTTTGTTCCCTTCGTCGGGATAAACCTGTTAACGAAAGATAAAGGTCAGGTATTTTGTGAAAGCTATATGAATAATTTAGTTAAATAAGTCAGGGATGTTGTGATGTGGAGCACAAAGGACTTATACAAAGTCAAGTCATACATAATAGATAGGTATTTTTTCGTTTACCTGCTCTGAAAAGGGTACATTCTTCTCTATCAGTGCCTTGGTCAGATACATCGTGTGTTGGAAATGCACTTTCTCGTCTGCTGTTCCATGTATGATCATGAAGTTTTTCCCTTTCAACATGGGCACAACTTGGGTTAAGTCGGCCTCGGCGTACCCACGGTTGTTGTGAGTGATGTTGGGCAAGCCCAAAAACTTTTCTACGTATGCGGTATCTGATTAAAAGAAATTTCAAATAAGACAGGCTAGTACAAATGTAAATTAGGTACCTATTTTTCTCAACAAGTTTCGCGATCAACGTAAGTTTCACATGGGTAGGCACCTATGTGTACATAACATGGAATGCACTATAGGGAAGCTTCTACAGTTTATTGTTTGCGATAACTTGATAGTGAAACTTAAATAATAATGATGAGTACTGACCTAGAAACTCCCATTTTGTAATTGGAGCAATAGCAGCTGCACAACGGAAAAGTTTTTCGTCGACGTCATGGGCCATGATTTTAAGGGTTAGATAGCCCCCATAATTCCATCCGTATACTGCCATGTTCTCAACGTCAACAAAGCGGAGATTCTTGCTCAAGTACCTGTGGCGTTTCAAAAATTGTTAGAACCAAGAAATCGGAAAACATCAACTGCCATTCGGCAGTAGTAGTGCAATAAAATTTCCTGGATGCATCTCCCTGCGCGATTTCATTAGCATAAAAATTCAAACATGATTTTTTTATAAATTTATCACAGTAATTTTTACCACATCAATCACTGAACTGAACTATTATTTGGCATTTGCTCATAAATCATTGCATCACTCATATGGTTTTAATTGTTGTGCTTTGGCATTGTTGTACTTCTTATTTGGTAAGACAAAAGTACGAAGTGTTTTATTATTACATCCAATCCTAAGTAGATTTGCTCAAGGTCTATGGAAATAATAATTGAAATATGCTACCAAATATCATTTGGTACTCATCATGCTACTAATTTGGTATAATGGTTCAATATTTAAATAAAACAACCTTGGATTCGCTGACAACATTCCTTCCATTGTGTCAAACAGGAGGAATAATGCAAAGCAATCTGCCAAATCTAAATCTAGTTTTAAATACAAATTTTCCCTGGTATGCATTGATATAACGAGATTGTTCATGAAAATGATACGAGACATAGGTGCAAAGTTGTGAATAGCAGCACAAAATTTTTAATGATATTTCAAAGATAGTTTGGAAACAAGTATAACCTTGTAAATTTTCACCATGCAGTAACACACAATTCTGTTTAGCATATTCATTTTGTAGAAGATTTGAGTCAACATAAAAAAGATACACTTTCCAGACTGACAATGACATTTTGTCTACGTCTTGTTTTATGCAGTAACATACAATTCTGTTTAGCATATTCATTTTGTAGAAGATTTGAGTCAACATAAAAAAGATACACTTTCCAGACTGACAATGACATTTTGTCTACGTCTTGTTTTTGTCTTTCCCTACACGCATGATAAAGGACAGTGAAGTCTGCTGCAAACAAGAGCAAGGAAATGATAAAATGTTAGGGAAAGAGCTGTGAATAAAATCAAGTTTAGAACATTTACCGAAAAACGTCTAGTTGATCTGCAACTTCCGCAGTACCCAATTTACGGAACAGAGCACCTCGGACAACTTCTCCTTGGAATCCTGTGCCTCGCCCGTCTATTTCTGCAACTATGTAGTTATTCTTTGATGCCAAATAGCTGGCCCAAGACAAGCCCCACTTCTCTGAAACAAGCTGCGTTCCAGGATCACCATCTCTGCATAAATTTCACAAGTTGGAAATTATTACGTGGAGCAAAAAGGAAATAAAAAATGAACAAGGAAAGACGAGACAAGCTACAATGCACTCGAAAAGTAGAGAAAGGAATGCTAGTGAAAGTCGTGAGGAGAAAGTAAAAGTAATTTTATAACGCAATAATTACAAGATAATAGTGCTGATGACGAAACAATTTAGCATATTCTGTTTTATATAACCACTTTAGATTTACAAATGAATTTTAGTTCAGACAGTGCAATTACACAAAAATGTTGGAAATCATTCCACTAAAATGCGCCTAAAATTTATGATTGCGTTGCTTAAGATTACTGGGTGATCACCGATATTGCGTCTGCTTTTCAGCAAAAAACTATTTTAACTTGTAACCATTTCCAGCTGTAACAAAATCCACTCTCCGTTTATGCCCATACGGAGAAACCACCAGTAAGGAGAACAGCGAAAATAAAATGGAGTCTTGCTGAAACTATCATGGAAACAGAAAACAACTGAAAGCTTTGTCTTAAGTGGTGACTGCAGGCAAATTGTGGAAGTCTACTATAATTACAACTTCCAATGAATGCATTATTATAATAAAAAGTCCACAGGTCGTCTGTTCATTTTAGGCTTCCCTGACGGTAATGTTCATATTTTCTAAATTCTTACTGTTTTGTATACCTACAAGGTAGAAGCATCATAAAGTGTACCATCCCCCATATGCTATCGTTGAAAATAACTGTGATGGCTACAGATTAATTCTTACTGTTTTCACCACAAATGTGAATATATAATTGAGTGCGTCAAGCAGTCACTCTAAACGAACTGAACATTCAAATCGTTATCTTGCCAGTAATGATATGGTAGGGTAAGAAAATCCCTATTTTAATAATGAAAATAAGAATAAAACGTGCTGTAGAAACCCGGTGAAAACATCAAATGGGCGGACGGAATACGAAAAACAAATTCTCAATCCTGACTCCTGTAATTAATGCTCAGTGCAGGGAAGCCTGAGCAAATTAAGTAGCTAATTATACTAGTCTAGATCCCCACGCTAATAGCACCATTTGATTGTGAATTAACTCAACTCGACATTTGAGATTACTCGACAAAATTTAATTTTAGTGCTACAGAATTTGGATTTTCGTGATACTATCAGCAAAAGCTATGCAAATTGTCATCAAGGGGTCGTGTGTGAAAGCAATTGTGACTGTGACATATATACCTCAGCAACATTATACGTCGCTTAAGTATTACATTTGCAGACTATTTACCATTACTCTATTTTTTTCCAGACTACTTACGTATGAAGTACCATCGGAAACTTGAATTCTTCCTCTTCTCTAAGCCCCGGAGGTAGGTAGAGTCGCACGGGGGCAAGGTAACCTACACCAGCTTCCACAAAGAATGTTCTCATATCAGGTAGCGCCAGTTGACTTACTCGCTCCCGCAGTTCAGTGTTGTTGTTGAGTACATGAAGCAGACGTCCAGTTGGTGCACTGTGTAGCGTTATATAGGGCACGCTCGGTCCCAAGCATTCTCTCACAAAGAATTTTTTATTTGGACTGAATTTCACTGAATTGTACAAGCAGGGAGTAACTTTCACCATAACTCTCTTAATAGATTTAATACCACCGGCACTACTGCTCTCTGTGCCATCGGGCCCAACTGGAGCACCACTCTTAGAAACACTCCCTGGAGTGTTTTGATAGTTATTACTAGTTTTTAGACCGCCTCCAGCAGTTACGCTGCTAGAACTATTACTCGGCAGAGTAACAGAAACGTTTATAATCATCATGTCGGTTATACTGGCACTATACGAGCCGAGGGAAATAATCATGCTTCTTTGAGTTTGAGTTAGTGATTTGGAGGATGCGGAGGGAGCAAGGACTGTTCCATCAGAGGAAAGATCCTTAGTATGCTGTAGGTGGGCATAGTGATGGTCAGCAGACGGGTTTCGTCCCTGTTTTCTCAACTCGGAAAGAGAAGACCCCCTAGGACAGGTTATGCAGAGAGGAGCTGCCAAAGCTGTGGAGTTTGATTTTTCTGAGGTCCGGTACAAATGGCGTTGGCCTGGTCTCCCGTGAGGAACGGCAATGAAGTAACTGCACGTATAAAATAGTCATATATAATTATAGTGTGACATGAATACAAAATATGTAGGGTGCAGTGAATAATAATGACACGCCATAGGAAACAACATAATTAGTAGAGCTGCACTGCAGTGCAGTAAAAATTATTCAAGAGAATGAGCACGTTTGGTCGTTGTTGCAATAAGCACGCTTGTTTTTTCATGTTTTGCCATAATGCTATTAAAGTTCATTTTTGTAAAAACTTTGCCAAAGATTTGAACGAAAATTGATGACTTTTTTCTACATTCCGGACCATGAAAATGTAAAAATAGTACTTTATATTGTATAATGCTTTCATTTTGTCATTCTTAGCTGTAGAAATTGCTTTTAAAATGGATTGACGACTATTATTCCAATTTCACATTCAAATAGAGAAAATCAAGGAAATGGTAGTAACAAGCTATCCATTACATTTACTTCTTTTACGTCAGTCAGCTAGTCTAAAGCTGTCACTAATGATTCACACAAGCGTTTATTTTCACTGCCAAGACAAACGAGGTATATGTATGTGTAAGGTGAGACGTTGTTTCTATTGTAGACAGTATGAAAATGGGTTTCCGCAAAAGCAAAACTGTAAAAGAAGACACATTAAATTTCGATTTCCTGATAATATGCACAGGCCAGAAAACACAGATATTTGTCTAGTTTTGTGCTCTTTTAACTACTTGGCCACGTACATCTTTTTGCGTCTTTTCCCGGGAGCTGAGCTTTTTTTCGTTTTTCTTGGCAAATACACATCTTTTCTATTTCTTTTTCTTGGTAAAACAAGACAACGTGCATTTCCTCCAGCAAAGTTTTGTGAAAATGTCTTTTTCGAACCCATACCAAAATGTGTACAACTTTCACCTCTCCTATAATTTATCTTGCTGTATTATATATCATCTATTATCCTCATCATATTACGTACATGTTTTGCGTGGATTGGTCCCATGCAACGATTTGGGTCACCTCAAACGGCCCATATGTAATTGGAATCTCTCTGCCGCTAGTGACATTAAGCCAGACAATATGCCTGAAATAACCAGCTTCTCCATCTCTTCGAGGGATTCGCATCAGACAACTTTTCCCATCGGTAGAGAAATGAGGAGGCTCAACAAAGTCAAGCCAGCTACCTTCGGGAATCGGGACGGTGTAGACCTGCAATAATAATGAAAAAGTAATTTACAATCTTCACAAACCAAAAAGTTAGACGGGAAACACAAGAAACGAGATACAAAATTGCAAGTAACGTTACAAAATTTAGTGACTGGTTTGGGTGAAAGTATATTTTTCTCTAATGCAAATGTCCTCGTAATAAATGTTGATCATTCCATTTATCTTTACGTTATATTGCGCGTATGATGACAGATCATGGTCAATATTACAACTCACTTTGGCTGTAACTACTATGAAAACGGCTACTATAGGAACAAAAAATGTAAGTTTCCAACGTGTGTGTACATACTATCTGTGTAGCAGCACTGTGGGACTGGAAAACCTGATCTGGTTCGAGATTTACAAAAAAAAACTTTCCTTTTATACTGCCAACACCATCGCCATTACCACCCAAAAAAACTTGGTAAAAAAGTCTTTCTATTTTGGCACTTACCCGATAACAGATCCATTCTGAAGCTCGACATGTGGAAATGACAGACTTGTTCTGCAGACGGTTGCTCCATACTGCGACCACGGAATCTTCACTGATCCACTTGACTCCGGTTAAATAATGCTCACTATAAACCGTATCAGCAAAAGCGGCAGGGATTCCGTTGAGATTTGAGTTGATCGTAATAATCGAATCGAGTGAAAACAGAAAAACACATAAGAAAGCGAATGTCGCTGTTAGAATCTTGTCTATATTGAGTTTTCTGATTGATGAAACCAGTAAATAAACTCCATCACATTCTACTGTAAAGGAGGCTATCATCATGGTCACACCATCATTCAAAAACAAGAAATTCGTTCACAAAAAGTAAATCATCCCAACAAACAGAACCTTAAAAAATTACTTACCTAAGGTCTATTGAATCGGGCGGCCTGAACGAAATGGACAATAATGACGCAGATCGAAGATCAACAGCCCAAAGGGTCACTTCAGGAATTGGCGTTCCAGCCTAATCGGAATGAAAAGCATGAAAAGATTGCGTATATGACGTTTGCTAGATTATTACTTTTTTAGGCACTTTCGAAGTCTGAACCATAAAAGCGGTAGCGTATCAGGGTGTCATATTTAATTTGAAATATTGTAATCCCAAACCAGTATCCAGGCAGTTTGCTCTACTGACAAACTTTTATCTGTAACTTTCACTTGAAAAATTGGGCAAATCGGATCTAAAAATACATTCTTCAATTTAGTATATTGATTGGATTTTGTTGAAAGTACAATGGTCAGTTTACTATAATACTTAGCAGATGTAATAGTATTCTTATCGCGGAGCCAGAACACCCTATTAACTTTTCTACGTTTTGGTAAACTCAAAATAAGAAAAAAAACATGGAATGAGTCTAGTGAGAGATGGAAAAATGAATATCCGCAGAATGAAAGTTTGACACATATTGATTTATTTTTTAAACTTTTGTTGAGAAGTGAAATTTTCTTCTGTTAAAAAACTTTTGTATCAAAAGAAAGTGTAAAAGTTTATGGAAACTTTTGACGTACCGGCAATATGGGTATCACGAATTGACTAATATTTTTTTGTTACTTAACTTTCAATTCAGTGTAAAATTTAAGAAAGTATTCATATTTATATTAACCTTACAGTCAAAACTAACAAAAATTACAATATTTCTAAAAAATATGATTGATCGTTATAACGGTCAACACTTTTGAAAAATCGAATAAATTCATGGTAGAACTATGTGGTATGAAAGGGATAACCGGCGATCGGTCCGTTTAACATTACAGGATATATGAATCGTTGTAAGGCCTAATACATTACAGGATAGAATTATCCCCCTCGTGTCCCCTCTCCCGCCTATCCGGGATATTTTCAACGAGAAAAAATTCTTATTTTCTCAAACATTCAAACATTTTTTCAGCATACTTTGGTATTATTACATTTTCCCTTTTAAACTTTCACTGTTCTAACGTGGGCTCATTACTCAATGGGTTTCCTTGAATATTAAACGCTACGTTCACATTTTCTCAGCATACGCTAGTTTTCTAATGTTAGAAAGAAAACATAGGTTTTGGAGAGTTTGTTGCTCCTCACTCAACTATTTCTGTTGTTGCTTCTAAGCATGCCTGCGAGTCAATTGGCGTATTCACTTTAACAAGAATGTCGATAAATTTTTAGTGGTTTTCTAAAAACCACACAAGTCTTTTAGTGTTTATCTTCCGGTGTTGGGTAAGGGTTTAAAACTTTTAGACAAATAAAAGAAATCCGTGGGCTGGAAAGGAATAATATAAAAGAAAAGAGTTTTGTAAGTTTTAAGCAAAAAACGGGTTTCCCTGTCGAGGTCAGTGGGTACTCATTTCATACTGTTTTTTTTTTCAAACCACTGCTTGGCAAATATTCAACTTGAGCAACTTTAAATTAACATTGGACTTCATGAAATGACCATCCAGCAAATTATACCGGATACCCATTGATGTGTTTGTTGAATATCGTGGGATTTGGAATAAATTTGGATCGCTAAAACTTATATGAATAAACAAAAAATGCCATAGTCCTTTCGCCAAAAATAAATGCGACATTGACTTTCTGTCGACCGTCAAATAAATCTATCATTATAATTTATTGGATAATCATTTTCGAGAAGAAATGTGCATTCAACTTTTAGCCCAAAACAACAGTAACGAGTAATGATTTTGTTTCACCCCCAATTTACGACCGGGTCGAGTTTTGGTTCGCTCTTTATCCCATTATTCCCAAATTGTGTGCTTTCTTTTAACGTACCTTAGGAAATCGCAGCGATCGCAGCTTTGGGTACGACAGC
>JAHZNB010005346.1:0-10896 GCA_027744295.1 Callyntrura guangdongensis
TGCACAACAGATGTTGTTAACTAGCTTAAAATCTTGTTTATGTAATTCAGTCCTCATTTCAAAAAGTATCAAAAGGATTTCACGCTAAAATAACCCGAAAGCATAAAATTCCAACAGAAACATATTTTCTACAAGGTGTCTTTTTCTACTTTATAAAGGGATACAAACAGTAAAGCTGTTTTACATGAAAACAACATAAATGACAGTTACATATGTAGTTATATATATGTATGTAAATATACACTGCTTAAATAATTTTGTGGTGACTGGTGACTCGACTCACTCGTTGCAACTTTTTAAACCCAATGTTAGCATTTCCAAGAGTATTAACTTACCTGGAAGAGGATTAAATCTGAACAAAAATTTTGTGCAAAAAACCAACTCCTTTCAGCGTCTATACAAAAGGGAGATGGCAACGCATTTGGAAAACCACTGGTATAACCATAACATGAAATCTGAAAACACCTTCATTACTTCCGGAATTGGCCACAAAATGACTTACTAAAAACATTTTCGCCCACACAAAACCATTTTTCCTTGTACACCGACATCGACAAGCTCCTTCCACTTCCTGCTTTCCCTGTTTTTTCTCTTTGATCCTCTAATTCAACGAGTATTAGCTAAGTTTATTGAGGTTTAGGAAAGAGGGCTCATTACGAGCTAAGTCTTCTACATTTCTAGTTTTTCCACTATGTCGATTGAAGTGGAGCTACCTTTACATACAACCAAGCTAATAATTATTTATTGGTAACGAGAGCCTATTCCCAGAATACGATATTGCATTTAAAAACATAATCCAAATTTATTCATCGCTCAAGATAAAACAAAAAAATTACTTTTATACTTTTAAGCCTCGACAACAACCTCATTCTTGACATCATAGAAGGCGGTGAACCGGCGGCAGTGGCGGCGCTTATCCATAGCTTTATTTTGTTGTCTTCACCACGTTATAAACAAAATGAATGGAAACATTACCGCAAAAAAAGAAATTCAGGGCACGGTATAACCATCATCCCTCTCTTTTTTGCTGACGATATGCATAAAGAAAAAGAAATTGGAGCATGACAATGAATCTATTATCTTCATTTCGTGGATGGTTCGCATAAGAAAAGCAAGATTATTTTTTCCATAGGTATTTTATACAACAGAATGGTTCCCGAGATATTGTTAAAAACTTTATTTCAAGAGGGAGGCAGGAAAAGAGTAAAGGAGAGAGAAGAAAGTGTGCGTATGTTTGAATGCGTTCAAGTAGGCGCATACAATGAATAAAAGTACGGCTGCTTCAAGGATATCCGTTTAGAATAAAGTTATTATATAGAGATAGGTGAATGCACCCCTGTAATACATACCAAATCATGGCACTCATTCGTCCATGTAATACGTAATCGTACGTGACTGCAAAGACGGTCATTGTCTTTTCTGTTTTGGATGATACTGATCATCTCATCTTCAGTGGGGTGATCATGCTGACGCTGGAACTCTAGCAACGCTAAGCGCGTGTGTACAATTTTCTGTCATCAAGCTGAAGAAGCGGTGGGGAAAGAGGGTGGTGGAGTTAGTAGTATCAAGGAAAAGTGCCTTGCCATGGGCGGTTTATCAATTGCCCTTAATATTTTCATCCTTTTAAAATCTCTGTCCGGAATGGGCTGCTTTTTTAAGGAGCTTGGAGCAAACTATGTGAAATATTGTAGACTTCAGCCACAACATTCAAAATGGATATACAGAATAGTATTATCTAACATTGCATTATGTACTAAAGTAGGTATGTATCTCAAAAATGAAGCAGCGAGTGTAAAAACCTGAATATTTCCAGAAAAGACAGACAACCTTATTTTGGGAGGAAAAACGACCTGAAGGGATTGAATAATATGAAACTCAATATTGAGGTTGCGTAAGCAAGCATGTACATACATCCGTATAAGTGTTTCACATATGTATGCATTTATATCCGAGGAGAACACAGTTGAGGTTTGTGATCACGATGCCGGATAAGATAAAAGACAAAAAGCAGGTCTTTTTCCTTTCTGCTTTCTTCCGTTTCATCCGTGATTCTCTTCCCATATATTATGCATTATCGCATCACATCATCTCCTGCTAGCCTCTCTCTCTTCCTATTCTCCTGTTCCTTGATGATACAGTTACGCTCTGGTGATAGAAAATGTTAAAGGAGAACAGCAACTACAAATGTGATCATGATGAAAATGATGACGATCAAGCGGATATGATTCTGTCTCATTTCTTTTTCTGTGGAGGGAATTATGATACTTGCTTTTAAAACGTCCGACTGTGGAAAAATCCACAAGAGATATGGCAGCAGTTATAATATTTTAGTAAGCCTTGTGGTTCCGAGGTTTATAAAGAAATTGTTCATGTACATTTTTTTCGCTCTCTGCAAATTTCCCAGGAAAATATAATGTAATGCTCCCATAAGAAGTTTTTGGGCGGAGGAGACCTCGATGGGTTCATAAATGTGCCAGCATGCGGTTCACATCAAAACAATATTTCATGGGAGAAGACCAAGAGAGCTTTGTTTTTTTAGCGTGCGGAGTGTGTTCCCTGTAGCCTTGCAAGTTCTTCTCGTAGAAACGTATCCGTCTTTTCTGCTGGATCTGCTGGGCACTGAGTTGAAAGCGGAGAAAGTAAAACAAGGATATGGAAAGACAAAAGAGAAAAATGTGTGCTATTGAGCATGCATACATACGGCTTTACTCTTCTAATCATATCACTTACTACTTGACTACCGTCATCATCCCTGCTCAGTAGATAGTGTAGTGGTAAAAATAACAATAAATTTATGTATGTATAGGTATGGAAAAAATTTAAAAAATGTTACGACTCTTGTCGTCCGTCTACTTTATGCGCACATCTACTTTAAAGGAGAAAACTTGCTGAACTTTTCCTGTCGTTACGGTGCAATCACATTGGTGCACTATTTATACGAAGGAACAAACCACATCCGAACATGTTTTTTCATTGTGTCTTATACTTCGTCTAACTTATGATTATCTACCCTCGTCATAAGTATATCTAAGTACATTTTGCGGTTTTTTAACTTTTAAACGAGATGGAATGAAACTTCTTTCTCCTTCTTTAAATTCCGCCATCTTTTGTTTTTATATAACTCCTTCAGTTGACTGTCTATATATATTTTACATATTTGAATGGTACTGCAGCAAAACTTGGAAAAAAGCAAAATAAACGAATACACGCGTATATATACATCCGTCGCATAAAAATTTGTATAGCTGGCATTCAATGGATGATGTCTACTTGAGTGATAAATGTATCGTAAAGTAATATTTTTGGGGATTTAAGCGGGCCATTTTTTTGATACTCGGAAGGTTGCAGACAGTCACATTAAGTATATTTTAAGTTAACCCTTAACCTTAGTTTAACTTCTGTGGTTTGAACTCATTTTAAACAAAATCTTCCTTCCAAGAAGTTTTATTCATTTTTATTCCGTGTATTCCAGGACTAGGACAAGTTATCTAGATAGATAATTTGGGACGATGCTATATTTTTTTGGTGACTTAAATTTCTTTGTTAAAATTGAAAAGTGAAAGTCTAGTGTATTCTAGTGTATTCTAAATAGAGCTTTTCACTATGCAAAATTAGCAAAGTCTTTGTGAAACGGGCCACAGAGTTGCCATTACATCTTTTAAAAAACAATACTTAAATGATTTCCTCATAGTAATTCTCGTCACTTTCACCTATTTGTTGTAATTTGAGCGAAACATTATTTTCCCTACATAGATGTAAAATAATGCTATAAAGCAATATAGGAAATGAGACAGGCAACAATAAAGTAATTGTGGTACGGGACGAGAACAATTACTTTTACAAAACATCTACCATTTAGTTCTTTCTGCTTTCTGCTGATGTAAGGTCCAATGCGAATAGTAGTATAGTGCAGTTAGTACGTATTTCACATTGATTCTTGTAAACTGAATCCTTCTAGTCCCATTTTCTAAAGTACCTATTTATTTGTGTGCCCAGCAATATTTTTTATCTTTCCTTTCCTCTGTCTTGCTTTGTAATAATTGCTCACTGACCTAAATTTCAGTTTTCTTACCAACTATGTTCCGTTGCCTTTTCCGCCGTCATTCTTCCTGGATTACGCTGCCGGCATGTCGTCTTGACTTGGCATTCTCTGCTAGCGTGCCCGTTGGAGGGATGTCCAAGAGAAAGCATATTATATTATTTCTCCTAAAATATAAAGTAGTTCCGTTCAGAAATATCCTCAGCGCAACTACGACTGGCGACATAGCAGATTATAAATAAATTTTCGCTCGGTCTCTGTCTAATATTCCATTCCAAGTTTCCAGCAACTATTTTTTCTCGAGAATTGCTCGCAGTTGCTACTTTATCTGTCCTGGATGTTGTTCCATCTTGTGTTACTTTCGTCCTTAATGTGCCTCCAGAATGAGTATGCGAACGGAACTATTACAATAATGTAAAGTAGTTGGTTGCGTGCTGGAGTGCTGGTGATGGTGGAACAGGACGTATAAACACAACTCAATTATTTGTGCATGTAAGTAAGTACGTGTGGACTTTTTCATTTTCTCACTATGAGTTATGTCCCAAATGTGGACTCTCTTTTGTGTCTGCTGCCGGTCTGCCCGTTTCATTGTGTGTGGGTATATGAATGCTTTCTCTCTCTAGCCTGACTTACTACGTGTACGTGTGTCTCTCTCTACTACAACATTACCATCACATTCTACTAGGTTATTATGCTAAAGGGAGTTATAATTCATGGGGAACCTGGTTGTTGATATTCATGATCCTACTTCACTTTCTCCATCACATATACTTTCGCCTCTCTCTCTCTCCCTTTCTCTACGCAATATTGTTCTCTGCTGGTTATTACAGAGTTGTCACACACTGTGCATTTACTTCATATTGTATGGATGTGTAATGGCACAATTATTTTCAAGTTGACTCATTTATTCATAAACATTCAGACATATACACACACTCTTGTCAATGTGGTAGAACAAAGCACGGCTATTTTTTGTACGTGAAAGAGCTTGAAAGGAAATGAATTCTTGATGATGCTGATGCGAACAGTGCAATGAAGAGAACAACACGCCATACTACTTTAATGTATACACTATGTAGGAAAAGGAATACAGTTGTTGTGTAAGTGTATTTATATTAGTTTCTGTCGTTTCACAACTATATTGTCTTGTTTCCTTTGTTAGTTGGCACTTGTATTGTACTGCTCCATATTTCCCTAGAACGGTCTAACCCTTGAAAAGCTTTTTTGCTTAAGACGCATTCCTACTACTGCGTGGAACGCCATAATCTTACTGATAAGTAAAAGACCAGGTTGTAAACCTCTGCTATTGATGTAACTGCTTATTCATTCTGAAATGGCTAGTGCAAGATTGAGTTTTAAAACACTGTTTGATTTCTGACAAACAGATTATTATCCTTCCATATAAATATTGCATTTAGAAACTTTTTCTGTGTTCAACACATCCGACCATATTTAATTCCTAGAATTTCAGTAAAATTTACCAACTACTGAAATAACAAATTTAAAACACACGCAACACATCTAGATTCGAATGTAATTGCCGACAACCGTACATTGTGCAGTCGTCCGCATATACTTTTGGCGGGTTCACGGAAAGGTAATTATGTAAAGTTTCATAGGAGTAATATTATGACTTGAAGTGACTTGACTATAATGGCAAAATTTAACTTTCCACATATTACATATTTACTGTCAGCATTTCAGCAGAATCTGATGGTTGTCACTAGATCTGCTTACTTGTCAGTGTCAGTACAAGATTTTATCATTTTCCATTAGCACGATCCGTCAAGGTTCGTCGGCGTGAGCAGCTAAAGCAGCTCCAGCTGACAACCGACAGCCGAGTCAATTAATTTGCTTAGGTACTACTGGTACTAGTGATGTTACAGACAATCAGTAGCACTGTACAACACATTCGTTTCATTTTATGATTTTGGGCGTGAGTAGTCGTTATAAGCACCATACTTTGATTGATGATAAGGTGCAGCAAAGGAGGAGGTGGTGAGTTAGTATAATGATCTATTAAATATGATATAATAGAGTGGTACCATCGTAACTAGAAACGCGTTAGAGAGTGCCACCCTAATTTCCTGTGCACCATATTTGTTGCAAAATGTGTTGCATTGGCAAAAATAGAACCCAAAAACTGTGTCGTTGTTACCAAAAAATATGAAAATGTTGACCAAAAAATCTACCCATCCACTAACATTTTCTTTAAAACAGCGATGTGCAATTGCACACGATAAAATGGTGTTATGAAAAATTCCCTCTGAAAATTACAATAGGAACCTCTTCTGGGTTTGGTAGAGTAAACGCTGATCTCGCACAAAAAGAATGATTGATTAGCAGTGTTAACAGACAGGTAAGGTTTCTTTCTTCTGACACTCAACCGTCTAGAATCTAGAGCCCTAGGATTTGCCGCAATATCCCTGCTCTTAGAAATCCCTCCTTGTTTTTATAATGAATTCTGAATCATTATATTTAGTAGCTTTTTCTTAACGCACTACCCCAAGACAGGGTACGATTTTGTACTCAATTACTGTTATCTATTATGACAATGTTCATTCCTACCTGTACCCAAGGCCATGGAGACTTTGTGTTTACACATTATTGAAATACGAAGCTTTTATGTTTCCTATTTCAATAATGTGTAAACACGAAGTATCCATGGCCTTGCCTGTACCCTTCCGAAAAATCAATTTCGTGGGATTATAACTATAACTCAAAGCTCATAAAAACGACGACAAGCTGTTATACAGAATAATAAATAAACGCAAGTGTTTTGACATCATATGTCACAGAAGGGCGTCCCTTCATTTCCCTTTTACTACACTGCAGTGTAATAATTGTACTAGGAATTGCTGGATAATTACATTCATGTGTTTATTTTGAATTTCATACTGCGCTAGGTAAGTCCAAATATTTTTCAACCTTGAATGAAATAAATACATATTATCGTCATTATGTCTTAATAATCAATGCATGTCTACTCATTAGTTAAAGATAGTGACCTTGCCCAAATGCCAATTGGTTCCTTTTAATGTCGCCATTATACTTTTCCTGCATACCTTACTCCATAATAATTATAGAGTAAGGTATACCTATATACCAATTATTAATGATCAAATGAAAGCAGACTGTGTTGAAATCACCTTAATAATCATCAAATAACAGTTGCTCATTGTTGTTCAATTTTCCCCCGGATCGGCTGCCGTTTGTTTTTTGAAGGGTAGAAGTAGCACACGTGACAAAACATTGCTGATAAAAACTGCTCATGTACGTCATGTTTTTGTAGGTCATTTTCATTTTACGAAGGACACTTTTGTTATTGCCAAAATAATGTTATGTAAATAAAGAATGAAGTAAACGAAGAAATAACCTTGTACGACAGTTGCAGCTGCTGTTAAGTTGAATAAACATAAAACATACCCATTACTAAGAAATTGTCCTTTTCGCCAGATTTTCTCTGTACCGCGCTTCAATTTTCAGAGAACATAAAGTATAAAAGTGGCAGTAATATAAAAAGAAACAAAAGGAAAGCAAGTTTTTCGGCTTTTACAGCAACTAACCAGCTCGGGAAGTTAAAAGCTGTTGAATCCTTAGAAAAGTGGTGGGATTGCAGTTTTTCTCCGAAGAAAAATAGAAAAAAAGCACGGCATGAGAACTCACTCAGAAAGAAGACGTACATGAAAGATGTTGAACTGATGTGATGTACGCTTGATGATGCATCATGTTATCGTCATGTATTTCACTTGTACACGATGATGCCAAAGATGCCAAAGTAACGACGGCGGTTGTCTTTACGCCGGTTTACCCACTCTGGTAACTGTTGCAGACTGTGGAAGGTTGTTCTGAAGTTGTTTCTTGGAATGGACCTATTGTAAGTGAGGATTCTCTAATATGATGATGGCTTCGGCTTCACTGCTTTCATTTCTTTGAGAATTTTCCCATCCTTTTTTCTTCCTTTCTTTTATTCCTCAAAAAAGAGAAAAGGGGAGCTCTTAATGGGGAAAAAGTCGAAATGCAATCGTGGTAGAAGCTTTGTAGTATTTTCTACAAAGCAGAGATATGAAAAGCGTGTGTTCAATGTACCATTTATGAGAATATAATATGCTGTAATACCGACGACAAACAGAAGCACAGGAGCAGAAAAGTAAAGCGATATTATTTTGACTACACGTCATGCCGTAAAAAGATGTTGATGGTTAATGTACATCTATAGGTACATATTTTCTATATTGGAGTCAGATTATTACTAGGATGATCTGGAACCAAAAGTAAAAAGAGCCATTTTCGAGAAAACATATAATTTGATGGTGGTTGGTTGCGGGGGGACGTGTGTGATGCATCAATGCTGCCAGCTTTTATGTAATAATAATAATATTCCTAACAATATGATGTGGTATATATCTTTAACGTTTTCTCCTTTGTCAACTTAATCCCTGCAAGCAAACGAACGACAGGCTGACTGTGTGTGGATATGTGGATGTATGTATATATATGTGAGCATAAGCTTGACTTGACATGTGTGTGTGTACTTGTGTTAGTCTCCGGAGATTTTTCCCCATCAAGTAATAAAGAAAGTCTATTCCACTCGTAATAGTAGTGTAACGTGTGTATCTCATTTCAATCTGTCACCGTTTGTGTCTTTTCTGAGCTCGCTGCACTTGGCTGCGACTGAATACATATTTTATGGAGAAATGCACCGTATCATGGATGCTATCCATTCTACTTATTGAAGAGAGGTAGGCGCTTGCAATGGGATCACGATGAAAAGTAAGCGAGGAAAAGGAGTGACAGAATAAGATAATAACTTTCATTATTGTCATTACTTTCTCCGTGTGCCATGGTTGTACCTAGGGACAATGTACTCCCCAAATCACCACCGCCGGTGCACTTCATGCATCAGCACCGTAAACCAATCTTGATCGTTATATTTCATTTATTAACTTATTTATCCAATGAATTGTGTATGTCATATAAAATGAGGAAGAGTATTGTCGAGTAAATGCTCTCAGGTTGTGATTGGAGGGAGTAGAGGTGCATTTTCCCATTCTAATAATATCATTGTCATCTAGTCATCATATATTGTCACATGCACACTCTCGTTTTTAGCTGCTACCTTGTTGCAAGAAAAAAAGCTCTTTCGGCTCGATGTTGAGTAGTTAGTACTAATTTATAGGGCATTGCCTACACCACCTTTTTTATTTGGTGTCTACCGTATTGGAGCTTATACACTATACGTTTTTATATGGTACCTTTGTATGTTTGATGCTATCGAAAACTTCGTGTTCGTCGAATTATTGGCAAAGTCGAAATGACATTTTTACGGAGTATGCTGGACTAAAACTTGCTCGTTTCGGCGATGAGCTATAAAGTGCAGCAGCAGTGGTTGTGGTAATGGTTAATAGAAAGCAAGAGAAAGAGAAATCGATTTTGTTTGTGTGGAACAGGAGGTGCTGTAACAGCTGCTGTAAAAGACAGAAGACATCGCAATGATAATCTACTCGGTAAGTACTATACTAGTGGAACATGGCAATGGAGTGAAGTGAGATTAAAGCTGTTTGGTTTCACTGACGGTTGTTTATTATAGCAATTCAATAAAGGGATGTATTCTATTCTATTTATACGTGTTCTGGTCAACGTATGTGTTTGTATCGTTTCCTGATTTGTAAACACTCCATGCCACTCAAGTCAAGCCCAGTAGCTGGTTAGCTGGTCAGGGGCAGAGTAGAAGTCGATAAACAGAATCCTCACGCCTGTCCTTTTTATTACCTTGAAATTTAGTCGAAGAGAAAAGTTGCCAAATAAAATTTGCTGACAAGCCTGTCATTTATCTAATTGTTTTTCGTTTCGGTGTAGAGAGACAAACAATGATGAGGGTACCTAGTCAGTCACCACTGAGTAGCTAATAAACAAATCCATTTGAAGTGCAAGTTACACCCATAGCCAGGGTTTGGTTACAAACGTGATTACGACATTTTTGGTTTATGAAACTGATACGTAATATGTCATTTGATAGTCCATGGATAGTGTCCGACAGGTACGTCGCAATTTAGTTGAACCTGTCACGAAAACAGTGACACCGAGCGAAGATAATAAAAAGTCCGTGGTACTCGATGTGTATTTGAATGCAGTTTGGCTTATGGAAAGGAATTCATATATATTCGTTCGGTAGCTGACAGCGTTTCAACATGGCAGTAAACATGGGATGAGCTGAATAAATATTTATCGTCAGTATGGAATGAATATGAAAAACGATAAATGGACAGTACCGTATCATTACTTTTAGTAACGTACCGTTACTCCTATTTTAGTCAAATGAAATATTTTCATCGTTTAGAAATTTAAAGTCATACATCCTACCTACGATGGGTATGTCTATAACTCGTGACGATATATTTACTTTTGCATTTGCTAAACCTAAAAACTGTTTGCAAACATGAGTTAATGTTATGTTGTACGAATGCGATTTTAGTTAGCGTTATACGAGGATTGTTTACTATGTTGTGACACACTTTTGATAAATTTCAATAGAGGATTGTAGGGTAGAGTAGACTTGGGGCTCTCTAACGATATGCTACTCATACCTTGACATGTACTAGGTGAAGAATACCGACTCGGTATTACCGAGGTCCCAATTTTGATACCTTGAATGTCGTTTATTTTTTAACATTATTTCCTTTGAGAATTTACCTATATTTTATAACGTTTTTCTTGTCCTGGACGTCCATATACATACATAGAAGTTGAAGGGTATAAATTTGGATCAAGTACTCTCTACTAATATGCTTTTCCAATCTGTGGCGGTGATCTATCAATGGAAATTGAGAAATGTATCGAACACCAATGCATGCTCA
>JAHZNB010005347.1:0-10430 GCA_027744295.1 Callyntrura guangdongensis
ACAAAACGTACACGATTAACAATGTATCTTTACCTAATTATTTTACGCAAATTGAAGTTGTAATTACGAAAATTCTTTTCATGAAAACCTTTGAATTCAGTGAGTTGTTACAATTGTATTAACTCACTAACTCTTAAAGATTGGCTTTTATATCCAATACTAAGAAAACACTTTTTTGTTCATTTCTAACTTTACATTTTTACAATCCACGTTTTCAAAACCATGCAATTTTCCAAAAAGAGTTCGTGAAAGTTGCATGTTGCGAACACTAATGTATTTATTTGACAAAAATTGATTCTTCCTAAGCACCTTACATATTGACTTTTTAGTTGATATGCTTGAATGTAAACATTGGTATTAGACAAGCAAAAATGGAATGCCTTTGGCACCATGCGTGTTCCAGCCCCCGTCTTTCACACTTACTCTAACAGTTTACATTAAGGAATTTCAGTGGAGCGTGACATACTATCCATCCAATCTCATACCAAGCCGGCATTGCCATTGACAGTCAATTTACACTTGTCCTTGCTAATATACTCGATTTCGCCATTCCCGCAATAAATTCAACGAGAAATGGAAAAGAGATTTGTGTTCAACGACTACACGACGAATGTCGGGTTTTTGAGTACAACTTTGCTGCTGCTGCAGGTTGTTGCTTTTGATGATTGTAATGGTGATGATGTTGATTGCTGACTATGTGGTACTTTTTTCGAATTGGTTCCCATCAGAGACACATGGTGAAATGTGTATTGTGTATTTTGTATAAATATGTGAGTCTCTGCGAGCCCAGTCCCAGCCACCGACCAACGACTGTGTACGTGCTGAACTGCTGACATGAATACACATTTCCCATACATATGTATTGCGGTTGGAAAATGTGGTATAAAAAAGAGCACATGTAAGTTAAGCGAACCATGCATGCATGCACGCACATCACATTTATACCCGAACATATTTTACCTCCTCGCCTGCCCTGCCTCTTTCCCTCAAGTTGAGATACAGCTTTGCTTGCATACGTACACAAGAAAACTTCGCACTTCACTCTCTCCCTCTGCTGTACATTAACTTGGTCATACGCATACGGTGCGGTTCTTTCTTTGGGGAACTTGAAAAAGTGGCCATCCGTATTTTTACCCTGTTTTTCCAGTGCTTTTTTTGTCTGAGCTTTTGCTTTATGTGGTTGCCTTGCTGTACTTTGGAATAAAAATAGTGTGCCCTAACCAATAATGGGCACTGTAGTAAAATTCACAACTGCTTACTCTCAGCATATCTTTAAACAGGATGTGTATGTCGGTGTCACTATTACACAATTCATGGTTATTTCACTGTGAGAAAATGTTTGATTGTTATTCATAGGGAAACCTGACCCAGTGGTTTCGTGGTATGTGAACGGCGAGCTGGAAGATTCAACTTACCATGTGAATCACTATGGGGAAGTGATCAATGAATTGACGTTTAGAGGGCTGAATAGAAGCCATCTGGGCTCCCACTTCTCTTGCCGGGCAAGCAACACGCGGCTCATACAACCAGTTGAGAAGTCCGTCGTATTGGATTTAAATTGTAAGTTACGAACTCCTCACCAACTCATTCTTATTTCCTCTCCAACTTCCCTAACTCGTACCATATTGACTCCACACTGCTGTATGTGTTCTTTCAAGGAAAAAGTAACTTTCTCTTGTTTTTCTCTCTCTCTCACTCTCCGATTTTTCGACAGACTCCCTCTCTATCTCTGTTTAACTACGCCTTAGATTTTTCATAGCTGCCTTTAGTCTTTCCAAACTGTTGGTACAGAAACCATTTACCCTGATTCCAATTGACCATGAATGCGCGAATAGGGTATTTTCCCAGATGTAGAAAGAAAGATGACTGCCATAATTCGCTGCTGTTCTATGCATAAATGCGTACGTTGTTCGTGCGTACATTGCACATATGTTTGACTAGTTCATTTCCTCTTGTTCGACTTTATCATTCCCTTTTGTTGTACACATACAAACCCTTTGCGCCCAGAGATGATCATGTTAGCCTGAACAAAACTACTACTGCTGTGGAGAAGGAAGCAGGCAAAGAAAAATTCCAACTTGTGTATAAATCTTTGTCTTGTAGTGCTAATTTAATCAGACTTTTAGTACAAGCAAGGCTGACTTTTTCAAAGATCATTTCAGCAGGCGAAGAAAACACAAGGAAGGGAAACTCGTTAAAAGTAGTCACGAAATAAAAAGGAAAGGAAAACAAAACTAAAAACTTTTAGCTAAGACGTAAATATATGAAAAAGTCTTGGTATAAGAAGGACCTATTAAATTTATCAGAACCCCAAGAAAAGTGTTATTGGGTTATACTAGCAGTGTAACCGCCAATGTAAACTTAGGTACCACTTTATTTTTCAAAAACACTGTTACAACATAATATGTTTTTAGGTAGGTGCATATATCCCGTTTACGTATGTGTTTAGCTGTGAGAGTAATTGTTGAACGATTATTGCGCATGACCACCTACTAATACCCTGTTCAAACTTTTTTACTTTTATATATAGTTACTTGTTTACGTGACAAGCAAACTTTCGCTCTTTTTTAAAAATAAAGATCCTCTTTCCTGTTCTTGTTGAAAATGTTGATGATAACGATAAAAAGTCAGAAAAAAGTATTTATAAAAAAGCATGTGAGATTTAGAAAAGGAAAAAAGTAACTGTTTACGTAGTAAAAAAACACCTAGCACTACTAGATTTACTTTTAGTCAACTACTTTTGTGCGTTGGACCTATACTCGTTGACTGGATTAAATGGAAAATTTACTGGAAACAGTGATTGATGTTGGCAGTATTTTTCCACTTGTACCATGCCGAGACCAAAAATAATTTCTTTCTCACCCACTTAACATTCGCCACTGTTGTACTTGTACCTTTCGTTTTTTTGCATTTAAATAGTTCAGCGGGCTCATAATCGAGGTCGACGAAAGGCAATAACGTTTTGTTTTCATTACTACATATTGTACACACACACTGTGGCACGGAGACGGTTTTTTGCACAAAATGGTTTTTACTTTCATGAACTAAATACTTCACCCGCCTACTCCCTCCAGTCTCATAAAAAATTTAGAACCATTAGTTTAAATGACCTTTTTAGTAATTTCTTCATTTCATTTTAACTTGTAGCCTCAAGAGCATGTGTGTTTTTGACAATAAAATGTATAATGAGATCCGCGATTTCCCTTTGAGGGAGTAAATAATTGCATGCGGTTACGGGAAAGCCCAGTAATTACATTTAAATAAAATTCAGATTCATCATCAGCTACACGGTCAAAGTTTATGAAAAAATTCACATTTGCAAGCAAACGGTAATCGGAATCAGGCGAGAGTAGGGACACAACAGACTAGAAATTGAGAAACTGGTAATATCACCCTCATCGTCATGTTGTTGGTCGCAAAATTGTGAGCCTAAAAGCACATGCATAAATTGCTACGGCATGCGCGTGCAATTTTAAAATTACCATGGACACTACGACTACACCCCTCTTAAAATTGAGCAGACATTGCAAAAGCGGTCAAATTACCGTGTCTTGTGCACGTGTGCAATGTCAACCGCCACAAGTCATGCAGGCGGTCATCAATATTACAAAAATGACAATGATGGACTTGCGCTCATAGTCATTACACTTATTAGCTATACTAGTTAAGGTTAGCTGGAGGTTTTCCTAGTTATCTCAACTTTCACGGTAGGCTACCTTCTATACTAGTCTATTATTATTATAACGCAACTTTTTCTCGTATGTCAATTTATTTTCTGTGTTGGTAATGCAGGTTGTTATGTAGGTAACTAACCAAGTATCAATGAATCATGAGGGAGATGGCTGTCAAGTCACCGTACACACGCAAAATCCTCTTCCGTCTCTTTCACCACCGACTACTCTCATGAAATGTGTTGTACATTCCTGGCATACGTATGTGGCAATGAGAATATGACACAATCATAAAGATTATTGCTGCATGTAGCGTGTTGTTATATTTTACTCAAGCCATATTTTTCTACGCTTGATATACCTACACGTTCTTGTTGTAACAAACTGGATCAAGGGCCGTTAGCAAAATCCAAATGTTTTTATACATAAATTCTCATTTTGGAATATTGTGGATGACATAAAATATACACACTTCAGTCAGGTTCATTATTAGCCGAGACTAGCTTAGGACCCCATGCAGCCCTGACAGCTTGACTATCTCCGCTCGTTTCCCATCCCTCTCTCCTCCCATATTACACGTAATAATATGGGCCGGCGGAGGAGGTATTTTCACTATACTCGCTTGACAAATAAAATGAAAAATTGTAATTTCATACGTTCACTGCCCCTTGTTCATTTTGCTGTATTTATGTCATTTTCAACTGGACAATGGCAAGTCCTTTCTCTATTTTGAGATATCCGTCAGTTGAGAGTCCAGCTAGATCTCCAAATTTGACGTAAATGCCCGTCCCCCTATTGTAAATCTTGAAAACTGTAATAAAATTTGTTTGTTAACTATGAATGCACATCACATTCATGATGATAAAACTTAGCTTGTTGGAAGTCGATTTTACTCCCCCATATGTGCACAATATATGTCACTCATCCTATTCACGAAACTACATATTGCATTGTTATTCCACTAGCAACAGCTTGTGGTACCCATACAAAAATCTTTTCAACTTTGACAAACCACTGCTGTCAACTTGATAGTTACACAACATCCCCTCCTATTATTCCTATTTATTTTCATAATCCGCGATAATCACTGACCAAAATGCTAGCTGCTTACTTAGTACCATGTGGCAAATGTTTTATAATATCACTACGAGAAAACATTGCCTCAAAATTATTTGGAAATTGAAACTTGATACCTTGTAAAAACCTGATTATGCAAACACAGTAAATAGGTAGTTGTCTGGATTCTGTAATATTGCAACATAACATGACTTACACTAATGTGTAATGTGATCTTCCATTAAATTTTAATGTAATAAATGGTGAGACAGTGGGCGTACACAGTAGAGTTGTACCAGGTTTAACCTGTAAAAGTAAAAGTCACTCAAAGTCCATGTTATTCTCTCCAGGAGCCGGGGCACTGCGGAAAAAGGAAACAGGACTTGGCCTTTCTGGGTTTGGTCGTATTAGTCTGCCAGCAAAAAGCTTTCTTCCTGACAAGTAGCAGTAAAAAACGTTCCTGGCAACATCAATCAGCCAGCCTAGACATGTGTGTGTTTAGCTATTTATGAGGAGAAAAGGGGGTGTTCATGTATGCAGCTTACAAGTGGACAAGTGATGTATAGAAAATTAAATTAGAATTCGAAATCTGTTTTTGTCCTTTCCCATCGCTGCATTCCTATATCGTCCTCTGTCTCTGCGTGTAAACATGCTCATGCCTTTTCCTCAAAGGCAATCAGTTTAAGAGTCATTCTCCATCTCTGACTCGATTTCCCCTTTCTCTCTCTTTCTCCCTTTACTAACGTATTCGTTTCATGTATAACCCCCATACCACATAATACACACGCAAATATATTTACAAGTGTGGTTGTGGTCGGGAATGCTTGAGTGGAGACGAGAGAAAAGGGAGTTTCAAAGATTTGACACTCACACACAATGACAGACACAAAACTACCTCATACCCCTGCATTTGTCCTGCTTGAAGTGATTCGGTTTTGGTTTGGTTGAAGTGTTGATTCCCTACGGCTACAAGACTGCGTAAATTATGTAAATAAGGCTTATTTAATTTCCCATTTGAATCGTTGACAGCACACCGCGTACACGTTGTATTATTACTACATACAAACGAGTTTAAGACATTTCAACGATGTTGGTACATTTAGTAAAAACAAGTCAACGACAAAGCGAGGGTCAGAGAGAGAGAGGGAAATAAAGAAAAGCAAATGTACTGTACTGTGTACCGCACAAGAAAGGGTTAGCTGGTCTCGCTGACGGATCAAATGCATAAATAGAAAGGCTGTGGAGTAGTAAACGTTCCTGAGCGAGGTACATAAATAAATATATTAAACGAATAGCACACAATGACTGTGAATGCTCTTGATTTATGAGGCTTTTTAACACATTTGCCCATGCAGAAAATGAATGGTTAGTTACGCATGCATAAACTTTACTTCCTGGCTTAAGTAGTGTCAAGGAGAGAAAAGTGAGTGAAAGTGAAAGAGGTTGTGGAGGTGGTTTCGTAATTAGATCCAGTTAAGATATTATTTCATAAGAAACTCTCAAACAAACGTGCAAATGTTCCAGTCTCCGGTAATTTGATATACTATCTGGCTGGCGAGAGCTTTCTAGGTGTAAAACTGTGGTTGACTAAGCATCACATTTCTCCCCGTTTACAATTAGCTTCCGGCACTTGCTAGCTACATCTTTATAACCATCACCACTTACACCACCGTTTACTTACACGTAAACAATTTTCTCCATCATCAACACTACCATCCTTACAAGTACTTTTTTCATGGTGCACAATCAAATAAATGCTTTTACCGCTCACGCATAACCGTTCTTTTGTTTTCTTCGAGAACCAACCGTAACTCTTCACGTTTCAACGGAGATTGAATCGACGACGGTTGAAGGAATTCAACTAATTTCAACCCGGTTTATTCAGCCACCAATGCGGTGTATTCAAGCCTCAAGTTGTTTTCTGATTTCAACACTGTTGTCTTGCATTACATTATATATTTTTCTAGTGCAAAATTTACTGATTTCTCCACTACCCACGCACGTTTATCATAAGCACTCCCTGGAGCATGAAAATGCAAATTAATTACAGCGTTCTTAGGAAATATTCTTGCCCAATTCTTTAAACATGTCGGGGGAAACAAAACGGTTATTTGGTTTGGTGGTTGGCTAGACTGACTGGTTTATTCTCTTTCTAGCATTATCTCAAAATGTCAGCTTGACTCCATTCTGTTACATTCCCATACACAAAATCCTTTAGTTTCTTTTTCTTAGAATCACGCCGCCACGACGATACGCTGCCAGAAAATAGTCATCATAATAAATGATACCTACTTAGAGACAACAAATGACGGTGATGAGTCTGGAAGCAAGCTGGAGCTACAGAGTAAATCGTTCCGCCGGACTTTCAGTGTGTGCCGTCCTACAGAGAGAAAACAGTCAGATGATATTACATTATGAAGGGTTTAGCCTATATAAGTTCTTTATCGAATGCACAAGGAAAACAGTGAAAGGGAGAGAGAAACAGAGTATGCATAAGAGATTATGAAAAACTTTGTTGTTTGCCTGTTATACACACTTTCACTTTATCTAAAAGCTTACCTCAACATGTAGTCTTCTACTGTAACAATATTTAATTCTCCGCGAAGCAAGGGCATGAATCTTCTTCTTGGTGGTGACATAGGCGGGAGGAGGATCCAAATAAACTGCTGATGACAACAGTCCCTGTCAACACAGTGTGGTATTGTTGCTGTTAGTGGTTGCTGGGAATTCGTTGTAGGAAAGGAGGAATTAATGCTGCAGGAGATTATGTCACAACGTGTTAAAGCTCTAATGAACAAGTCCGACAAGTGATGATTATGACGGTGACAAGATGACGGTTTTGATTTACTACAAGCTCGTTTATTTAAGTAAGATGAGGAGATGAAGAGACAAAGAAGAGAAAGGAACAAACGAGAAACTAATGTCCTCTTATTAATACTAAATGAATGCCCGCCGGTTCCTTGGCACGAATGCGACGTTAAACTTTTCCTTTTCCAAATTTTTTAGCACCATTGCAAATACAATGTAATAAGAGAACCTATGGTAGGTTCTCTGCATTTTGCAAGCGGGCGTTAAGATTGTTCATGTTTATACTAAACCGAGTTATCTTTCCGAGTTCCCTGTTCTACTACAGGATATAGTAAAAACTACTTTCTTAGCATGTAATATTTAAGTTATATCATTGCTTTATACCTTTTTGGATTTTTTTGCAGTGAAACCCCTGTTTGTTCGAATGAGACAACGTCAAGCGGAGAAACTCGTGGCTGGAAAGGAATACCGGCTTGGTTGTGAGACAGCCGGCTCCAAACCCCCAGCCATTCTGAAATGGATCAAAGGAGGGAAAGAAATCACCCGTGTCAGTACACAGGTCAGTTCATGCTCGTTTATTACATGGAGAAAGGAAATTGAATATTTAAATCTGATCGTGATTATCGTGCCTGTGCTCACTCCAACAAACAGACTGACAACAGCAGAGCCAGAAATAGATGCTACCTACAATTTTTGAATCTCGGAACATTCTGAGCACATACACAATTCCATGAATGTATTCATAATAGAAAATATATGTCTTGTCGTACCAGAATTCACTCAGGCAAAGAAGAAGCTCCATGTTCAACTTGGAGAGTTTAACCAGACTTGTTATTATCATGAAATATACATAATATGTAGAACGACGACAACGACGATGTAACTAAAACTAGCTGAAATCTTTGCCACCGCTCACTTTCCCATTTTTCTCTCGTTTTTTTTCTGCTGAACGTTCCATCTCTCTTCTCTCTCACTCTTCTTCTCCACCTTCCTGCATTGCATCAAATCAGAATCGACTCTCGATGATGAAAGTATTTTTCACTTAAAATACGCCAACTAGAACGCTTTTTTCCAGCAGGAAGAAAAAAAGCTATTTTATCTATAATAAAAATTTGCTACTTTGCAGACCTGCCTGTCCGCTTTAGTCGAATCAGGCAACCATATTTACGCCTTTTTCTCATCGTATTTCTCTTTTCCTTGTGGGGAAAGTATCGTGTATCGCCTAGCGTTGTTGTTGTGTCTAACTTAATAGCAACTACTTTGTGTAGTATATAATGTGTACAAAGTAGTAACACTGTACATATTTTTTGACTTGTTCCCGCTTACACCAGGCGATACATCAATCGTTTCACAAGAGTCAAAAGGAAAAAAGCCATTCCAATTTGCAAGAAAAAGCTAGTTTCCTGTCTTTCTTTCTCCAACTCGACACACTCGTGCAGCCGCATACACAAGAACATTATTTAAGTAGCTGTACACACCGCTCATGACTGTGGCTGCCTCTTTAAACTTACCAAAAACTATTCTGGTATTCCGCACTCTACATATTATTTACTGTGTCTGGAAGTCTACAGAGAGAGAATGAGGCAGAGAAAAAAGTGAAAAAAATCGAGAGGAAACTGGGAAGCACTTCATCTTCACAAGAAAAAAAACTCGGCAAGATAGTCTCCCTCTCTCTCTCCCGCGTGTAAGTATGCATACAATAACACAACCCGTTCGTTTTCATATTAGCATATAATGTTAGCTTACAGACACCATCCACCAACACCATCATCATCAACGGCAAGATAGTCTCTCTCTCTCTCTCCCGCGTGTAAGTATGCATACAATAACACAACCCGTTCGTTTTCATATTAGCATATAATGTTAGCTTACAGACACCATCCACCAACACCATCATCATCATCGCTATGATCAGACAAGAAACTTATGTCTGTAGAGTATCTTACTCCTCCTGCACATTACATATTCGCAATGGCACTATGCAATGCTAACTTTGTATTATCCGTTGTGCTCTTCTTCTGGTACCTCAACTACTACTACTGTAGTTGAACACTCTACCTCTTTTACATAAATTGCGCTAACACTTTCCTGATTTTATAAAGCAGAAAAAGGGGTATATAAAATAGAAGTCAGTGGTGAAGTATGTGGAGTCGTTCAAAAAAGTCCTCGGGTAGACCAGAGCCATCGTTCGTATTATAAGAGCGTATTATATTATAATAATAAAAAACTAAATAGCTTGTATGCATGCATGAGTGCATCGTACGTACGTACGTACTGCATAGGTACATTATCACATGGCTTTACAACATGTTCAACTTTTTATTTTGTATTCAGCCAGTAGACTTCTTGTCGTAGCTCATACATAACTCCTTTCTGAGCATGTTGGGACGATGATGATGCAACGGCAATGATGATGACGATGATGGGAAATAAATGTTCAATATAAAGTAATTTGGAAGCAGTCAAAAAGGACAACCTTATCGATGTACTTACCCTCACTCTCTCCAGTAGCGCAATTGTACTCAAAGTACTTGACTTTTCGAGTGACTTGCTTTTGCTGCTGTGTGCTTTCCCTATATATAAATATAATATTATTATGTAAGCTGTGTATTCCCCATTTAGATCAATAAGACTAACGTCATCACTGCCATCAAATAATGAAGCCAGAAGGGAATGAGGGAGAGAAAATATGTGTACATGGGGAAGTGAGAAGGAAACCACAGCAAAAGAAAAGGCCACATAGTATAAAATACAAAAATATATAATAATACCGATGAACTAACTGTGATATACACAGTATACATTGGCTCTAGTTGTAGAAAGTATTAGTGTCTGAGTAGTTGTTACTTCTGCAGCACCAAGCGTTCAGCGGCCACACTTTGAAAAAGTTTTCAG
>JAHZNB010005348.1:0-12215 GCA_027744295.1 Callyntrura guangdongensis
AAAAAAGATGACTACTAATACTCTTCAGGTGGAGGTGGGAGCCACATGCTCTGTTCTGTGCGATTCTGGTTTCGCGGTGTTGAGAGGCAGCAATTCTGTCTTGAAGTGGACACTGAGGTCTTGGTGCGGCTAGCTTTTATCTTCTCTCGTTTCGCTGTTTCAGCATTGCTGAACTTGATCCCGCTGGGTGGTGGGTGCACATAAGCTAAAAATATCTTCTTTTTCGTCAGCAACAAAGGAATGACCGGTGGTTGAACCGTTGCACGTAGGCCCTCTCGACTGGTCAGCTACTAATTCATACATTCTGATAAACAATAGTCCTACTTAACATAATCACCAGTAAAACACAAATTAGGTGGTCAAACCATATAGTACATTACCCCTGAACCTGACTGAAACAGGCGAAACTCACATCTTCGTTCTAACAAAAAATTCATTACATATACAAACCGAATTTACATAAATACTGAACATATTCGTTCAAAACAGTGATCATGACGAGATAATTGTAATATTGAGAGAAATTGTAACTTTTCAAGTTGTAAATATTTTAGCGTATTTGTCCGTCTGTATGACTGTTATCACTCTCCTGGCTTACTTCAGCCGATATGGCTCACTGTATTGGCACTCAGATGCAATAGGGTACTGGATTTTTTGTAGTTTGGTAAACTCCCAGGGGGTCATTTTGGGGTGTAAAAATTTAAATTTGAACTTTAAAGTATTTAAGATTGTGATAATTAATTTCGAATCGCGATACTAAGTACATTCAAGCCCACGTTGGATGTATGTATGTAATATGGGGCTGGACCCCGTGGTACAAGCCCACTAAACATTATAACACAACAAGTGTACAACACCACCACTAAACGGCATATATGTACGTATATATTTAGGTTATCACAATCATCATTATCAATTTTAACATGGGATTATTTATTTGATTTCTGCCCGAGTTAAGAAGCTAACTTAGACAAAAGATAATCACCGTTTTCTGTCTAAATAATTCAGATCTCTCGCTTAGTCAGCATTTGCTCTGTCCAACAAATTACTTCCCTTTCTAATATTACAAAGTAAATGCTTTCACTGTGTGTGTCATATTAGCAGTAATCTTGGTGTATCACCGACCAAGTAATAGGCCACTTCAGAATCACTTGAAGAGAGAGAGAGAGGGAGAGAGAGAGAGAGAAAGAAGGGTAAGAAAGAAAGCAGTGGACGAATAAAGAAAAGGTCCAATTCATTTCTCTTCTTTACTTTTCCCTTTTTCTTCGCAAACTCCTTCCTTGTTACTTTTTTCTCCTTCTTCCCGTGTCATTTACACATATAATCTATCAGTGGAACATGCTCTGTACATTAAGCGTTTGCGTCCAGGTACGTATGAACTGATATACTTCAACCAGATTTTTTCCCGATGTACATTATACCCCTCTAACAAAAATAGAAGAAGAAAAAAAGAAAATGAAAGTATGGACAAGAAAAATAAAGTAAAGATGGGAAAACTTAGAATTCCTTTTCTTCTTTTCTTTCTTCTTCCTCCTCTTTTCTTGTTCTTTTTTCCGCGGTATTACCCTGCCCTGCAAGTGTTTTGGAGGAAGAGTACCACTGTGAGAAAACAGCAAAAAAAAAAAAATCATCTTAGTTTTACTAAGCTTTCACGGTGTCTGCTTCCACAAAAAACACACAGAGAGAGAATTCTCTCTGTCAGTAAAGAAGACTTACATCACATGAACCCAAAAACACAATACATTTTCCCTTGTCACCACTACACACATCCTTGTAGACATCCTTGCTTCTTCATTCATTTCTTATGTAGTACACCACCTACAAATTCTTCAAGTTGGTGATACATGCCCATCATCCTACTCATCATGATCATCATCTTACACACAATGATCATCATCATCACCACCACCACTGTACATCCGGAAAGAAAGCGTGAGAGTTAGTAATGTTGGTAAAATAACACACTTTTTCTGTGTCATTTCTATGATTATAGGGCAGGTAACTTCACGTGTGCCTTTTTTGCTTCCATGGGTCATCATCATCATCATCATCCCATTCTTCCAAACACAAGACCAAAAAAAGTTGTGGTAATAATAATATAACTTAGAATGCCTGTGGACATTCCACACTTTTTTCTGCTCCGTGCCCCCTCGTCGTTTCTATCCTCTTCTTTTTCTTTGCACACCACAAAATTATGAGAGGGAGAAAGAAAGAAAGAAACTTGAGAAAAAAGAAAACGACACCTACACTTTTATAGACTTCTTTTTTCTTTTTAACTTTTTTTCTGTATAGACATCTTTCTTTTAAAACAACAGATAAAAACGCTGTAAGGAGAGTGTATATACGTGAGCGAGTGTGTGAATTCACGCTGGAGTGTGAAATCACCGAAGCACATTTGTCTATCTTGCTCTGTGACTACAGGCCAACAATAACAACAACAGTAGCCCCAGTAAAAGTGAAATGGAGAGAGCCATGTAGCAAAAAATAGTACCCCCTGAAATACTTACGACCATAAAGAAAACAACAAGGAGCAACGAACCATTCCACTTTTTCACTGTTCTTCCACATCGTCATTTCCGTAGTGGCTGGTAGAGAAGTGGCAGCAGTATAAATGTTAGAAATGCCTAACAAACATAAAGACAACAAAAGAAGGGAGTAAGAGCGAACGCTGGATAGTTTTCTTTGAAGAGCAAGGATATTTATATATATATAAATAAAGGAACGAGAGATTATTGGTGTGGTGGTAGCAGTGGCAGCAGCAACCCACTTGCTATGACAAAGGGCAGCAGCAGCCCATTGTCTTCACTTGGCGGGCTTAACAATGTAATGAACAAAAGCGAGAACAAAAACAAGTATCATCATCGTCCTTACATCTTTCACGTGAAAATCCCTTTCAATCATTTAGATGGTAAACGAGAATAAAAGAAATGTGCCGATTTTAAGGAATATCTCAGTAAAGGGAAAGTCTCTCACTTTCTCTCTTAAGCTTACCCACTCTTACGTGGCCACTACAGTGTTAGTACTGTAACAACAGGGTTACTCTCGAGACGACTTCTTTGCCAGTGAAGAGATTACCAGACGTGTGAAGCCCACTTTCATCCAGCAGCTTTCCTGTCATCCCACATTTATTATGTAGTAACTCCACCACCAGTTCACAACGAGTCACTTTGTGTAGTTCCCATCATCCCAAAAATTCAGCAAAAGTATGAAAAGGTAATTGGAAAGGTTTTAGAATAAACATATTTTTTGCTGGTATTCAATTATTTCTCCCAGTAAAAGGTGTGCGGACCATCACCATGAAAAATACAAGACCCTGAATAAACAGTAATTATGCGCATAATTAATTTAAATTACGCTGAGTAGTGCGGAGGACAATAAAGAGGGGAAGGGGAGAAAAATATCCGGATAGTTTTTTATAATGCTAATACTAATTTGATAATGCGTGGTTCTACAAAACAGAGACTTGGAAAGACAGCCAGAGTAAAAAAACGAGGGTTGAGAGTAGAGAGAATATTGTAGTTACCCAAGTGGGTATAAAGAAGGATAATAAAGAAAAATGTGTAACAGGGAGGTACACGAGAAGTTCACATGTGAGCTCTTTTTCACTTTTCATCTTTTTATTATTGCTTTATTATTATTATTATTATTAGTTATATTCCAGGGAAGATTTTGAAAAGAAGGTGGAAGTTATTTTTAAAGAAAATCTTTTTCATTTTTCTCTTCAAAATTTAGTACATAATCCAGCTTAGACATGGGGTTTGGCGCAAGATGCATATGACTGTATATTTGTATGTATGTATCTATATAACTAAAATATACTCATTTCTGCTGACGATACAGGTCCTTACATACTTTTCTCTCGACACAACTACTACTTATCCCAACTAAAATGTTAGTCTTTTCTTTCTGTCCCGTCTTTCCTTCCACCTCTTGCCGGCAGATATTACACACAGAGAGCAGCGTACATTAAATGTTATTTATAATGGATGAAATATTCATTGCTCAGCAGAATCCCGGAAAATACACCAAGTTAAGTTGTTTCCTCTCTGAATGTCATCCCTCTTAATATATTTATTGTGAAGTATTATTTCTCGACTTTTGTCTCTTTCTTTCTCTCTTATTCAAGTATCCTTATAACTCATAAACCCATTTATCTTTCACATCTCCTTACATTTCTCTCTCTCTCTCTCTCTTAGAGTAATGGAGAGGGGGAAGAAAGGTATAAGAAAAAAAGAAAGTCGTATTATCCTCAACACTTTCATTGCCGCCCTATTTCATTCATATCATGAGTAAAAAACAAGTGGAAAAACCACTCATACACGGTAGCTACACAAGTATTCTTTAGGTAGATCCTGCGACCACCGAGAAAAAAACGGCGGGTACACTACTGAACTATTATTTTTTCTGGCAGTGACCAAAAATAAATTAGTAAAGCGAGGAAAATAGTGCATATCATATAAAACACTCGTTTTCCAAGGTATCTGCTCATGTTATACTAAATATTTCTTGATAATAATCCAAACATGGCAAACGAGAGGTAGAGAGAGAGAAAAAAAAGTCATGGGTAGAAAAGAATAATATAGAAGACATTTAGTTCCCATTTTTCAGACATATTACACTCTCGATATTTTATCGAGGCAAATTAATTTCCTACCAAAAGACAGATGAGGCCAACTCGTTGACATACTAGTGGTAGTAATAGCAGAGACGATTCCAAAAATATTTTTTGCCTCTGTCTCGTCTCTGTTTTTTGCCTTCTCCTCCTCCTCGATTTTTACCAAGGTTGTCTTACTCTCGTGGTGAGTCCCACCAAAAACAGAGTGGAAACCGTTTTTCTTTATTCCAGCGTCTTTTACTCGCTGGCACTACTACTTCGTTACTTTACACACGTGTGTGTGTGTGTCTTTAGATTTTTCTGGAATTCCATCGATATGTCCCACTGACTGACTCTTTTATTAATTGCCGAACGATCAGAAACAAAAAAGACAATCAAGAGGCAGCCAAGGAAAGAAAGAGACCATGGAAGAGGAAGAAATTAGAACATATTTACCGCAGAAATGTCGAGAGAAAACGGAGTGGGGTACTTTCGTTCGTTGGTCACACAAGGTAGGAATACCACTGTCGGTAATTGCCACTACCCGAACGAAAAAGAGCCATTGACATTATTAAATGTTACCCTGATGCGGTTGCGGTAGTGGGGAAAAAGAAGGAGGAGAGGGAATCACACTAGAATAGGGATGATGATGATGACGATGATAACTATCATCACAACGATAATGCTCAAAAAATTCGTTTCGAAATGGAAGGTAGCAATAAAAAAGCAGGGAATCTGTTAAGTGGAAAAAATGGATTGTTTGGTCTAATCCAAGGAAAATCAAACTGGTGATGAGTGGAGGTTCAGGGATATTTAAAGGGATGCTACGGGGAGCTGGCTGTTGGCATTGGAAGCTGCGCGAGGCGCACGAGAAAGAATAGAGGAAGCAGTAACAGATATGGAAATAGTTTTATTGTTGTTCCCGGCAAATAATTCATGGTTAGTTTTATGAGTCTGAATATTTTTCTGATATATAAATGGGCGATGTGGATGAGAGGACACCTTTCTAGGTTATTTAAAGGGGATATAATAATAGCAGAAAAAATGTTCATTTTCTTTAGTGATAGCCCTTGTGACGGGGCTACTATTGCTACGGGCAATGAAGTACGTATAACTACGCTGTTGCTACACGCCGCTGTTATCATCATTGTGTGAACAGTGGTGACGGTGGTGGTCGCACGGTGGTAAGGATGTATTCACTCTTTTTCTCTTTCCTACTATACACGGTAAATAGACAAGTAAAAGTGGGCAGAGAGAGAGAGAGAGAGAAAGTGAGAGAAACGAAAAAGTAGAATTCCATAAATTTTCAAACTGAAAAGTAAGGAGAAAAACAGCGGGTGGGAAATGGGAATCAGAGCTCTAAAAAAGAATCACTACGACTTTCTATGATCCTACTGGAAATTGATAAAGAACTGTTTTCCCCTTTTCTCATTGCTTCTCACTTTCTCTTGTTTCCTGGGCTCCTTTTCCACCTTGCCTCTCTCTTGCAATCTCTTTCTCTGTATGTCTTTGGACTTTGTTGGACTACTCTTGTACCCTTGTAAAGCTCAGATGAAGAACAAAAAGACAGAGGAAGAAGAGTGGAAAGATCCTCTTGGCTATTTGACTTAAGCCCATGCATCCATTTCCCCCATTTTCTTTAGACGTTGTTTCTCAGAAAAATCATATTCCATGGTCTGTTTACCACTCTCTCAACAATCTTAACCTTCTTCATATTACTGTCGTATATTTTTATCTACGTACATTTTATTTTCAGTTTGGTGTGTGTGTGTGTAAGTGAGAGAGAGAGAGAGGGAGCACGCACATATGTAGCATCATTGCCGCAACATCTCCCGCGCGTTCTCTCTCCCCATCTCATTCTCCCACTTTCTCCAATTCTCCTTTAATATTGTTATTACACTCAACTTTTTGCCGACTCCCTGGCCGTTTTATCCATTACCTTTTTAGTTTCTCCGAGCATATCCTCAGCATACAACGCCACCAACAAAGTGATTGTAATAATATCTCGCTTTTTATCTTCCCATTTCACTTTCACTTCCTCCAAAAAAACTATCTACCTGTTCATACATGCATACTCGCTCTCACTCTGAAGGAAATCCTGCAATGCTTTAAAAGCCCCATTATATAACCATAATAATAATAATGATCAATTTTGCTCCTCTCCCCTAAATACATGCTTACTCGCTCTCACACAAACACATGTTTTCTCCTCGGTGTGTGTTTGTAGTTTCACTCGAAAGTGGCAGAATTCCACGAAAAATGAGCATTGTATTTGAAGCTCATTTTTATGTATGTACAGGCGTGTGAGCGAAGAATAGTACACGAACGGGCACATATTTGTGCCTACAATCGCCACAACTACAGCCCTATTTTACCTTACCAAATGTTAAAGCTTCATTTTACATCACTCTTTGAAGTTCTACCATTTTCTGTGTGTACAGAGCGAACGTGTGATGTTGAACACAGACATAGACGCACAAAGAAAACACGCGAGAAACGCGACTTCCCTAAAATTATTCTACACGGATTCATTCTCTTCTCTTTTTAATGCTCTACCTACATGTTCGTTTCCGGCTTTTCCGGTTGGCGAGGTGAAATTGGAGAGAACTGCGTGACTGTGACCAGCTACTAAAAATATTCCTGGTTTTTGTAGAGGTGACCGCCACAACGACGTGGATACTACATGCAGTTTAACGCTTGTAAACTGTCCAAACTCTGGCTACGACCATCTACTTACAGAAGGTAGGAATAACGGCTAAAGCCAAATCACAGATTGTCCATTTTAAAAACTTAAATCAATTTCTAATTTAATCTGCAGTCTTTACTTAAACCCATCCTGAAGTCCAAGCCATACGATTCAAATCTAGCTACATGTCTGACGTCCTTCTTTTAAGTACCACCATTAACTTCGTCGATAAAGTTATCGTCAGATTTTTGCAAAAATGGCGTCGCGCGTAGCACCATCATACAATCAAATCCTTGAAGCAACTCTGGAAAAATCAATGACTGCAGATCGTCATAATACTTTTTTAATGTAAGATTTTTGAAATTGTTATTGCCCGTCTCCCCAAACTCTTTATTGTATTGACTTTTAAGTTGTGCAGTGCTCGCATTCGTTTTTGATGCTGTACTGGATAACGCAAATAAAATGCGATGTTGAAATGGAATAGTTGTAAATATTATTATTTTGGTGGTTTTGTTTACCATTTTTCACGCTTGACGCTGTGTACATCCTACACCAAATACGTTCGTACAATTCATTTTACTACTCATTCATTTTACACTTCCATTCTCATCGATGGAAAACAAGCCTCCAGTACTCACTCAGACCTACCTGGTCTACATAAAACTACAACCCAAGCACTCTACATAAATATACAAACAAATAAAAAAATAAAAGAATGATGAACTCAGGATCTATTGTATAAACTAAAGTTTGAAAACAGCCTCTCAAATTGAACGCGGAAGAATAACCATCATTTACAGCATTACATAGCGCAGTCTTTTTTTGTTAATGCTACCATAATAGACTTTTTCATGATCCTCATACTGATCCTCTGAGGGCACTCCTGCTTGTTCAACAATTTCCCAGCAAAATGGCAAATATAATAGCTCTCATGGCAATTTTTATGAAGGCTCATTGTACCAGCCTTGAAAAATATGAGGTTTTAACAAGGTTGTATTTTCCTCAAAAAATAAACAGTTAGTGTGATCATTTCTCAAATGGCTGATTGCAAACTGAAAAAACCATTAAATTCAGTCATACTACATATTAATGCATGTAGCAGCAATTGTAGAGGTACAATAAAATCTTGCAGGGCCTAGAATGTTTGCTTTTAAAAATTGTCAAAGACACACACTAGACCCTGTTAAATGGGGAATACTTAACTTATTAAAATGTAACTTAACAACTTATTGGCGACAAATTTAAGTTAAATTTTCACAATGACCGTAGCAAGGAGCTAAATAGTTAAATAATTACACTATTGTTGCATTCTTTAGATACTTTTAAATTATAATTTATTTATTTTAAATGTCCTATCACCTTGATTGCTAGATAACGACACAATAAACTTCCCCCTCACCTCTAGAACTCTTTGTTATCACTGCCAAGAGATGAAAATAAAAATGGAAATTTTGTATTTTTATGATTGTTTTTATATGTGGTAATTTCTTTCTTTTGAAGCATTTAAAAAACAGGTTTATAATAGTTTTTGGTCAAAAACAGTAGATAATTTCTGAAAAGACAGCAAACTATTTAAATCCCGCCAAACCAAAATACGAAAATTGGACATTAAAAACTCATAAACCAAATCAATCTACTCAAAAAGTTCAATCCACTCTACACCTTTTACACACAACTTGATAAACTTCCTCCTTCAAAATTCTACACAAAACAATTTTTCTAGTTAAACTATACTAAATTTCCTTACTTGTTCTTTTCACGGTCCCATAAATTTTTTTATTTCGATCACCTTGCGTGTTCTTGGCCCGCCTCTTAATGAAGACAACGAATAGGTCTTATTTTTTTTATAGTTCTACTCTAAACGAAGAAAACCATAAAAATATGTGCTCCGTTTATTACCTCACTTATGTATTACAAAAGATATACGAATTGCCATAATCAGTAAAAAAAAAGTAAAAAAAAATTGCTGATGGAAAGCTTGTCTTGACAGGATCTTCCAAAAATGGATAAGATTCTGACATGCAATGTGATACTTTACCACGCCACCGTCAAGACGATACCCGAATTCGAATTACATTATTTGATAGTATGAGAAGCAGAAAGAGAAAGAAAGGAAAAAAACACTCTTTTACTTTTTCCACTTTTTACTCTCCCAAAGTATCATTAAAACCGGGAAATCGTAAAAGTCGAAAGAATTTTCCTTCTAAACGGATATAGCGGGACCATCTCTTCAATCCTGATGACGACGGCACGACGACTATCAAGGAGACACCAACGACGGGAATGATGAACTCTAAAAGGGATTTGATTACAAAAGGAATTTCTAATTCTTGGCAGTAGCAGTCGTGGTGGAAATGACTTCCTTGGAAGGAACGTTTCTCTTTAAAAGATTTTAAGATAGCGTTGTTGTCGCCATCGTTGTCGTGGTCGTCATATTTATGACTGTTTCCCGTTCTGTAATGCCTTTTCCATGGTTCCACAAGTCTATAAAAATTCTACCTCCTCCCCAATATATTTCTCTTCGTATCATTTGCTTCTATTCTAAAAAAAGACACATGCAACAGCACTCATAAAACTACTTTCCCCAAGAAACTAATACCAAACCAATAAATAGAGAGTAGGCTTGGATGACCCTAAAAACGTGCTTCATCACTGTCATCGTCGTCGTCGTGATAATTATATTTATTATTAAACGACACCGACACCCCCATAAAACGTATATCTGCACACTTCAATACACGTTGTTATAAAAACCCCAAAGCTTCCGAGAGAGGAATGGTTATAGAGAGAAACCACATTCTTGGAAACATTCGCTTCCCTGCATTTTTAGCCCGTTAAATCACTATTCTCTCTCTCTCTTTTCTCACAATTCTTCGTCGAAATCCTTTCTAAAAATACATCTAGCTGTACATCTGCAAATATCTTAAAATAGCAGCGACGGTACTTGAAACTGCGCTAATAACCCACTGCGTATGACCCATGACACTGATTTCCCCTAAAAACCACACATTCACACATACCATCATTACTGCCACCATTTTTCTTAGAACCCCTGAAAAAAAGAAAGGAAAAAGGCAAAAAATGTCTTCTCTCTTTTTTCATTTCTTTTTATTCTTCATCCAACTCTCGTCGTCGGCAATCAAATACCACACAGTCATTGTGTTCATATCATTTCACTTGTAATGGCAGACTTACAGTTGAAAAAATCGTAATGGAAATTGGCTTGTAGTTGTGAGGCTGGTAGGAAGTAGAGGTAGAAGTGGTAGTATGCAAGCAGGCTATTTTCATTTGATGTCGTAAAAGAAATGTAGACACACAAATACCAACTTTTTTCCTTCTGTTCCTTTACTTCGTTTGTTCTTCATTTCCCTTCTTGATTTGTGCTTCCCTTTTTCCTTTACACTGGTTTCTTTCTGTCATGTATGTTCTTGGCCTTTGATACAAACAAATACCTATTTAATATTACCTAGGCACTCGGAAATCCATCTATTTCTCTCTCTGTGTGTCTGATACTCTGTATATTTGTGTCTTTCTATGTGCTCATATACGGCTTACGGCAAGACTATTTTAGAATGTTCCGCGAATCAAGTTTTCTTTTGTATAAATTTATTCCTCTCTTGCGCGCATGGATAGGCTCTGGAAGGAAGACAAACAGAGAGAGAAGAGAGAGAGAGAGAGAGAGAGAGAGTGAGAAACTGCTAGTATTGCAACTGCCTTGAGTCACGATCAAATAGTGAAAATAGTCATTTAATGAATCCGCCTGTTTTTCCCTGGTCTCCAAACACACACCCACACACAAATACACAGCGTGAAACAGAAGAAATGGGAAGAAGAATAGAAGAAAACAACCTCAATCTTTTCACTTTCAAAGAAAGACAAAAAAGAGTGAAGAAAAAAAATCAGTGAGACGTAAAACACCCAAAAATAATGACCCTCTGAGTGTTTGCAAGTGGATCTACTCGAGGGTTTAACAAGTTTGCTTATGGGTAGAAATGTGTTGTCAAATATAGCTTAAACTCGCTGTACCACCACTACCCTAATCATCATCGTCATGTTCAGATTTTTTTGTGGGATTGTGGAATTTCAAAGCTTCCCGTCAAAAACGCTCACACACAGAGAGACAATCAAAAATTGTTTCCAAAAATCCCCAATTTCGACTGTATAAATAAACACGGCCACTGCCACAATTAAATTTTTTCCATCATCCTCCTACAATCCAGCAATTTATGCATATATCGCTACCATCTATTCTGGTAAGATTTTGCCCAACCAGTGAAAACTTTAAAAGTAAGCACCCCCTACAGTCGGATCAGAGACTAGAAAGTATACACAGACAAACGATAATCTTTTAAAATGGGAGTTAAATTATCACCCTAGACAATAGCTCTAGCTATTTGCTTCTTTTTTCTTTCATGTAAGCAGTGTGTCAGCACTCTAGACAGACAAGGCTTTCAAGGTAAATTTTAAGGATATTAAAATGCAATCATCAAATGGGTTTCACACTGCCCGTTGTTACAGCCTGTAACAAAATGTATCGGACACTTGATTTCTCGCAAAATTTTCTGAACGGATTGGCCTTGTTGAACGACATATGTCATAACTCAGACGCATGTGTAAGGACTAATAATTGCAACTTCCATTTCGTTCGTGTCAACGCGTACATAAAAGTTTCACACGAATAATTGATTTCTTGCTGTAACAAAATGTATCGGACACTTTGAAAAGGACGAGGTTAATGCCAATTTTATTTCTATTTGATCATTCAAAATCCAGTGATTTTGTATTTTTGTGACCAGAAGTACCAACAAAATACATAAATAAAGTAGTTGGACGCAAACCTGACAAAATAATGACTAAATTCTTAGGATCCAATACCCAACTACAGACTGTCGGACAGCACTTCAATGATTTTGCCAGATATATACATATGTGTCA
>JAHZNB010005349.1:0-11891 GCA_027744295.1 Callyntrura guangdongensis
GTGTGATATGATTCCTCACTTAGTTTCCGATGCAATGATTTTTTGTCAGCACACTAATACTGGTGAGTTGACAGTTGGCGCATCTTTCTATTTGTATTTATTTCAACATAACTATTTATACGAACAGCTTTGATGTTTGTATTTTTACCATATAACGAAATTAAATTAATTTCGTCAGAGTGCGTTAAAATAAACCAGGAAAACCTACCAACCAAAATTATGTTTACTTTATTCAATAATTTGCAAACATTTAATTAACATGCTATGGTACTGGAGGTGGCTATATCACGTGCAGAAACCTGACGCGGCCGTGCGTCAAGATATTTTGCAGTAAACTGTTAGATTATTTCGCTCAACAATCTATCGCTACATTTTATATGAAGGTAACCCCCTGGAAAAACTAAGCAATAGATTGCGTAGAAATCTAATAACAGTCTATTGAAAAATTCGTATGGTATAATATGCAACCATGCAAGGCTCGTACGGTTTCTGTGTGATACTAAACGACGCGACGTCTAAGAATACGATCTATTCGACGTACTCTCAAAAGTATTATATAGTTCAGTTGTCTATACGCAGAGTAAAAACATTTATTAATATCAGTCAATTAGAGTTTCGGCTGAAGAGAAACTTGATGTGTGAATTTTTGAATACTTTGTACAAATTCCTTTGTGTGTCGAAGATGCAGGTTGTGAGTTCCATTTTGCAACACTTGTAACCTGCCACCGAAAAATGGTTTTCAAATAACATAAAGTATAAGCGCATCGTACTGTATTACCTATTTTAGTCATATAACTAGTACCTGCAATTTTGTAAAGTCTTGTTCAAATGTTCCGCCAATGACAAGTCTATTAAACTATCTTTCGTTCCGTGAATCACCAAAGCTGGACATTGGACAGCAGCAATAACTTTCTGGAACGTACCCCCTTTTTTGAACTTCTCGGAATTCTGCATTCGCACGGCTTCATCGCACCAACCGTCCCACATTTCAATCAGATAGTCCTCTCCGTACATGGCCAACAATTGAGTCTTCCTAGGCTCTGGGATAGCTCCTAATCCCATTTTTTTCATCACTGACAATAGTTCCAAGTATTTCGATCATAATTTTTACTAACCTCTTTAGAGCTTCAATTTTTATTATTTTTATCTATCATTCAGCCCATATGTATCAATCATACCTGCTACTCCAGGCATCATTGCTGGTGATACATACCCAAATGCCCCCCAAGTAATCAAGCCTGAAACCTTTTCTGGATGTTCGGCAGCAATAATCATGGCACTTAAGGCAGCTCCGCTCCAAGCCAACAATGTGTATTTCGGGTAACCCATTATCTGCAAAAAGTGAAACGAGGCGAAGTTACAAAACTTCCAAGTTGTTTGGCTAATATTATTCTATATCGACTACATTTTGAACGACCTTCTGCGATCTCCTTGGAAACTCTATCTATCATAGATGTACATAGTTTTTGCCCGTAATAAAGTTGCCATAGTTTGCCATGGTTACAACCCCCGTTTCGGAGATGCGGAGGGTCGGATGAAAACCCCTATAGCTTCATCATTTCAGCTCCAATTTCAATAAAACTGGTGGCAATCGAAGGATTAAGAATTATAGTATACCATTCTGTCATAACAGTTTGCAATTTTACAGTACCGAGTACCGAAGCCAAGCTATTGCAATTTTTAACTGAAAATTACAAAATTTAAATAAATAGCTAGGTTAGAGTCAGTTAATTTGTTAATATAGAATTTTTAATTGCTTAATAGAGTACTTTAATCTTTAGCCGGGAAGCAGAATTTTCTCATCTTTCATTTGGACCTGTTTCATGAAAATTGGTTAAGAAATGCGGAAATGATTTCCGATGGGTGTTTGAAATTTTCTAATTTTCACTTAAAAATTGCAATAGCTTGGCTTCGGTACTGTAAAATTGCAAACTGTTATGACTGAATGGTAAACTATAATTCTTAATCCTTCGATTGCCACCAGTTTTATTGGAATTGGAGCTGAAATGATGAAGCTACAGGAGTTTTCATCCGACCCTACGCATCTCCGAAACGGGGGGTTGTAACCATGGCAAACGATGGCAACTTTAATACGGGCAAAAACTACATCTATGATGGAGTTTTCAAGGAGATCGCAGAAGGTCGTTCAAAATGTGGTCGATATAGATAAATATTAGCCAGTTATGAGAGCAGAAAATTGTAAGTGTGGGCAACGGCCTTGGAATTCGTTGAAAAATGAAAAATAAGTATATACATTCATCAGTTCTTTTATGTAGTCAACGTCCAGTTCATGTACACACTCGTAACGTTTTGACAAGAACTCCCGTTTTGGAGGTCGGCTTTTCCCGTAACCTGGCGGATCCCAGCAAATCCATTTGTACTTTTTTCTATCAAATTCATGCAATATGGGTTTGAAGTCCATTTCAATGGATCCTAGTAAATACGAGTGTCTTTTATTAGCGATTATGTTTATGTTTTAATGAGCGTATGTGCATGTGCTAACTCCAGACTCCAGAGCATCATCACTCACCAAATGCTCCCGTCAGGTAAAATATAGGCAGGGCGTTTGGGTCATTTTCGACACTTTCAATGATATTAATTTCAGCGTCCAACACCTTAATTTTTTCTGCTTTGTATGATGGTAGTTCTGCTGCTGAGGAAAACTGTCGCACTGGGCAGGATGTCACCGGCCGTAGGAAACATTCGAAACATTCGAAACGTAGGAAATGAATAACATTCTAATTACAAAATCCTAAGAACCGCACTACAGTAAGCTAACTGGATATTGACAATAAAGATAAATTTAATGGTGAGTTTCTTTCTCCTTTTAAAAAATAGGAGCTCTTTGGATAATAACGATGATGTTGCAGGACTGAGTTAGACATTAGATAAATTTCTTCTTATCTTCTCTGCCATCGGTGGAATCCTCCTCGTCATCTCCATTACCTCCTCCTCCTCGATCACATCAGTCATCATCATCTCAAGTCATCCTCTTCATCATCATCGATGAACCCCTGTCTAAGGTAAGCCTAATTTTTAAAAATAAATAAAAATAATTTTATTGTTCAGCAGTATTTCGCATGTTTCTCAAGTAATTTTACTCTGTGTTATTATGGAATAGTTAGCAAGTTAAATACTCCCAGTACTACAATTTACAATAGTACATTGTTCATAACTTGTTATCTTTCGTGTTCAGTTTTTCTTGGCAGTTTGATGTGGTTCAGGTATATAGTGGTATGTGACACTGAAAAGAAGAGATTTGAGGATGTACCTCCTTCGTCGTTCGTGTTATGTTGTGTTGTTGTTGGCTTGAGCAGTTTTTGTTTCAACATTTAGCACATTGTTATTTTCCAAAATCCACACTAATAAGCTAGCACTCGGCGCTCTCATTGCCAATTCTGAATGAACGCGTTTTATTTTGTACGAAATTCGCGTAAACATGTATAATTTATGAAAGAGGGCAAGTTGTAGTTGTAGTATAAATTTTATTCCTCTCAAGAGTCAGTAATCTTATGTTTCGTTTACAGATATATAATATAGATTGTTGTTTTGGTGAACCTCACAACCATAATATTTTCCTTGTACTAGAACTTGTACTTTTGTTGTTTTGTGCAAATTATAGTAAAACATTTTTCAAACGAAAGAAAGCAGCAACAGTAGACAGTAACTTGTGTTTATTAACAGTGAAACAGTGTGCTACGGTGTAACTGATTTGTGCAATCATATTTGAAACTGGTATATAGCATATTGCTATTATTGCGGGAGTAAAACGCAAATGGATAAATAAAAATGCACATGTACTGGTACTGGTGGTGTTGCATTATTTGCAATTACTACTACTGGAGGTCATTATCGCCATGATCACTAAGTAAGATTCGAAAAATTTTGATTGGAAAGTTGGATAAGTGTTTTCTCCGACGATTTTTAAGCCTTTAAAATTTAGAAATTAGAGGTAAGACTAAGACAGACATCTGATACTAATCGTGTTCGATAAAAACCCGCTTAAACAGACTATACACACTCGATGTATGAAATAAATACGCTCGAAGTTTTTAAATATAAATCATTCACATATTGGAAAGGTATATTACTGNTACACACTCGATGTATGAAATAAATACGCTCGAAGTTTTTAAATATAAATCATTCACATATTGGAAAGGTATATTACTGTATATAAACAACTTCTGCACACCATAACCTAAAAAAAAGATTATATATAGTATTTCATTTCAAGTTTACAGTACAATATCCTAGACCTTAATTGTGTACCCTCAATCAAGAATTTCATTAACACATGAATAGCTCGTGATTATCTAATAATCAAATTAAACTGTGGTTTGTAAATATGTGTTTATCAATTAGAAGGGTAAGAAACGATTTTCGATGGAAAAACAAGTTGGATCTACCCTGTATTACAAGTTTAGGCATAATTTAAAAACTTGAAACCCTATCAGTTGTCAAATGCCTGCCTGTCTACCTGCAACATGTAACCTTAAGCCTTAAACACGAATACAAAACAAAATATTTATACGAAACATTAGAATATATTTACATTGTGAAGGAGTACGCGCCCGAGCAAATTGTATGTATCTTTTAATCTAACATTTTAAAGCTTAAAATCGTGGGGAGAAATAGAGACTCAGAGACTGACTCAAGTGTCTTGATTTTTAGTTCACTTTGTAAATTCCACTCTTCCAAATTGCAATTTATTAATGTTGTGGTGTGGAATGCATATTGAAGATGCATGAAAGGTCACAAGTATCTTGTTTGAAGACAGTTTACAGAATTTTTTCTGTACTTTTGAGTTGAGATTGAGTTTATTGTACAAATAAATAACGTTTTTCTGGTATATACATTTTAACGCTCTCGAAAATGTGGTGATTATCTCACATTATTAGTTATAGTTAGTTTATAATGCCATGTGAGTTCATGTTATGTTATGATTATCCTTGTAGGATTAAATGATTTTAAGTCTGAGCTAGCCTAAAGTAATGTAGAATGCTGAATTTCTATTGCCGTAGAAAGTCGCTAACTTGTACGTTTTTATGTAGTTTTTGTGATCAAACAGCTGACTGACACAATAATTAATTAAAATGATCTTGGGTGTACATTTTACTAATGTACCATTTATTTGGGTGATCTTGTTATGTTCATGTCATATTGCATTTGTGGAATAAACCAAACCTGTTAAATGCTTTTACTTGTATTTACATACATTGTTTTTATGCTTTATTAAGTATCAGTAAGGGTATCATAAAGAATAAATATACGTTATTTATTCAAGAGTACATTATATTTACCTATTTACTGTAATTTTGTACATTTGTACTACTATTTGGTTGAAGCTGAACTTTTAGTGTTAGGTAGTAATTATTTCATATAATAATACATTTCTTATGTTTTTATTTGAACAGGTGGAAGAGAAAGAAAACGACGGTTATCTGCACTGGAGCAATTCAGTACGTGGTTTGAAATTCAACATATGTTAAAATGGTTTATCGCTACTGCTGACATTGCTAGTTAGTAAATTATATTTACTAATACCTCTATAACTCTAATAAAATCTTTGTATACGTATTACGTATAAATACTTTGTATAGATGCACTGAAGTGAACCCTTGTTGTTTTAGGTTGTAATATAATTTGAATATCGTATCTACAATGATGGGGGAAACAGACAAACCCCCGGAGAGCAATGGTGGGGATATTAACCCTCATTCTCATCACCAGCAACACGGTCCACCATCGTCCGGAATGATGCATCATCATATGCAAAATGGTGGTCCTAACGTTCAGGGGCGAAAATTTTCTTCGTACAAATTAATCGTTGATCCTGCATTAGTCAAAGGAGCACTAAAGGTGTACCGATTTGATGGGGTCATTCCGGGGGATCCCTCATACCCAAGTATTCTCGTTAGAGATCCCCGCAAACAAAAAAGCCTCCGTCGTCCTGTTGAGACTATGATTCTACCTGTACCAGCTTTTAAAATTGATGCGAACTTTGTAGGGGAAATTCCACCAACAGAAGTTACATTCACGAATTTGAACGACAACGTCGGCCAAATATTCCTGCAGACGCTCTCTATGAAGTTTGGACTTGTAGAAGATGTGCAAATTTATCTTCACCCAATTAGTCATCGGCATCTTGGCTTTGGCCATACCGTTTTCAAAAGTTCTCGTGATGCCAAAACATGTGTAGAAAAGTTAAACGGTACTTTGGTTATGGGTCAAAAAGTTAATGTATTTCACGATCCAGCTGGTAAAAAGTGCAAAGAGCTTTTCATCGAAGTAACAACTCAGAAACCCGGTGGAGCTACTAGTAGTGTTGCTAAAGATGATGGGCGTAAAGCAGGTAGCAGCGGTTCAACGCTTCCAGGAGCTAGTACTGTTTCTGGTAGTACATCTTCGATCGGTAAACCACCACTGACGAAATCATTATCTAGTGCATCATCAAGTTCATCTAAACAAAGTCACGTAGTGGATGCTCATATTGCTCATCCTCATGGTCATTATGGGCATGGTCATCATTACAAAGATGACAACAGACACACTCCGCATTATGATACGGTATCAGTCGCTTCAGCAGCTTCAGACGACAGAAAGTCATCTCATTCTACACAGTCATCTTCCAAAGGAAGTAGTAGAAGTAGAGATAGAGAACGCAACAGGGATGATGGGTATAAGCGCTATAATTCATCATACGATAGATACGAAAATTCAAATTACGGTTACCCCGTTCAAGCTGGATCGTCCAGAAGCACCCCATCAGTTAGTAGCTTGAGTAGTTCGCACTCAGGTTATCATCATCATCAACATCATCACCAACATCATTATTATCACTCACATTCTCAACCACATCAACAGAACTCACATCCCCCATCACCACATGTCAATACAAATAATAATAAAAGCGGAGACCATCCTCCCTTAAACAATAACAATTATGGGAATAGTACCAGTACCGCTACTAGTGATAAAATATGTGAAGAAGGAGAACTATCACCGAAAATTGATTTGGACACTAGAATCAAGATGATGTTAGCGGGGCGTAACTCTGGAGAGTTTGGTAAATTGTTTACAGACGGCAACATTTCAGCTACTGGCTCTGACAGTGAAAGTGATGCTGAAGCTTCTCCATTAAAGAGAGCACGGCTTAGTCTTGGCAGTGCCAGTGCGAAGATTTGGGATAGTGAAAGTGATGAGGAAGTAGTAAGCAAAGAAGCTTCATTTGCAAAAAAGTTCAAGCAGTCATTTGTGCCAGTGAACGATAGTACCCAGGTGGTATCCTCTTCACAGCATTCCTCTCGACCAACGTCCCAGCACCATCACAATGCCATGTCATCTCCTCCTCCTTCACCCTTTCTCACGTTTACCGCAAGCTCGGCTGTTAAATCGGTCAGAGGAAAGGCGGACCCCGAGTTTGATCAGATCTCAGATGACGATGATGGTCAAGTAGGTGGTGGAGCTGCTGCCAAAGATGATAAAGATGACATGAGTTTGTCATCACTCTCGCCAGACGATGCCGCAGGCAGTAGAATCAGACAGTCAAGATTTAGTTCGGCGCCGCCACCTCCACCGCCAATGGGACAAGTTCACTCTGCGTACTATGGTGAATACTATAATAACGCTTATTCATCTAATAATTATCAGATGCAAGCCTGGGGATCTCATCACCATCAACATGACCAGCAGCATTATCACCACACACATCACCAGCATCATCAAGAATATCAGGGTAATTATCCACCCAACTATGGATCATATGATCATCATCATCATCGTCACTATCCACCAAGTTCGTCATATCCTCCCCCCAACACTCGTCCGTATCCGGACAAACCTATCGAGGAACGCATAGAAATTCAGAGGCCTCCAACACCTCCAAAGGAAGATCACAAAAATCCCGATTTACTCATTAAAGCACTTATCGAAGTTATGGTAGACGATTTGAAGAAGGTTCTTAGGAGAGATTGCAACAGAAGACTTATTGAAACGGAAGCATTCAAAATGTATGAAGATTGGTGGGATCGACAAGAGAAAGAATTTAAGAGAAAGCAGGATGAAGAAAATGCCAAAAATCTGCCAACTTCGGCTTCACAAGCTGCAGCTCCAGAGGTGATAATCGATGAAACTGCTGGTGGTGCGGGTGCCGTTGTGATAGCTGCTCGTGCTCCTTGTGGTGTGGGAGCGATTGGCACTGGTCTTGGTCTTCTGAACTCCATTCCAAAACTTCCTTCTTTCCGACGAAATATAAAAGCACCTGAACCCGTACAGGATGAAGATTCAAGAAAGTCATTCTTAGACAGCGATTCCGACTCCTTGGCTAGTTCTGATGATGAAGAAATCATTGGCCGGAAATCGAAACCAAGATTCAGCTTCTCTTCTACAGACGATGACTCTGATGACACTTCATCAGTGTCTTCCAAATCTACCGTAAAAGAGGAGGAAGTACATGATGTTACTGATGCTGAGGTAATTTCCACCACAGAGGATGAAGACGAATTTACAAGTACGAAGACTCAACAAGTGGTAGCAGAAGAAGAAGATTTGGCGATGAAGTTGCCACCAACACCTCGAATGGAAGTTGAAGACATTCTATCAGATGACGACCTACCAGAGGAATCTGTTAGGACACCAGAGCACGAACAAGAAGGATCACTTGGAATATGTCAAACCACCGGAAGATTATTTTACAAACCAGCTCATTCGTCGAATACTGACGATACTGCTTTCACTGAGAAGAGAAAGTCAATGGAAAAAAGTTTAACTGGTGTAGCTGTTACACCTGCTATTGACCAACCTGTTATTAAGCAGGAAGTTGAGGACGGAGAAATTGAAGATAAGGTACTTTTGAAGATAAAAAGTGAACAGGAAGATATCAAAAATGTTGTAATCAAGGAAGAGACGTTCAGAAAACCAAGTCTTATCAACTATCAGCCATTCAGATTAGACACGGAAACTGAAAAGCCACTAATTATTCCATATGACGTTATGCAACCAAGGGGATATAAAAAGTCCTCCAAATCCCTATCGTTCCGTACGCGGTTGGAACATGAACGTTTGGATCTTGTATACGAGTTCCTAAAGGAGGGTATTGATGCAGAGGATATACGATACTTTCATAAAGCCTACGAGAATCTTCTGTTTGATGACACTCTGTATTGGCTTAACTGCACGCATTGGGTGGATCATTCTGAAACAGTTATTAAGAAAAAACCAAAGCCAAAAGCGTCAAAGAATGAATCTGATGAAGGATCTCTTAGAACCCGTGGATTTGTTCGAATGACAAAAGAAGAAAAATCTCGGGCAATGGCAGGGCAACAACCAACTCTCATGTCTTTTGATGGTGCTTTGACTAATGAGAAGCGAATAACGGCAGATTTGGGAAGAGCAAGAGAAACGTAAGTTTACGTAACTAAATATGCAATTTATATAATTCCATTTTAAGACTTGAATTCAATAATCCGTTCCGTGACATTAGAAGTACTTATGAGTTTTCTTTCTATTAACAGCCTAATTGTTATGCCAAAGTGATCACGATAGAGGGTAAAAAGAAGATGGTTATATACTCGAAACAACCAATCGCAGTATCAGAAGAAATTACATATGACTACAAGTTTCCAATTGAAGACAAAAAAATTCCATGTCTCTGTGGAACTCCGCAATGTCGTGGAACGTTAAATTAGAGGTTTATCATATTTATTTTAAAATATTTATATTTGTTAAAAATATTTTTTGGACAGTAATACAAGGATAATATATGAATGTCCGATGATATTAGCGCGTTGAATCATTTTTTTCGGAAATTGTATAATGACTGGAAAAGAGGTAATAAATTCAACCGATAGTATTGATTTGATGGTCAGCTAGATATACAGCTGAACGACTATTATAAATGTCTATACATTGTTTGATACATCCTTTCCACTGGAATCTACGCCTCCATATCCTTTAAATTTAAAACCGTTTTAAAACCTTTTTATCTAAATATATATTGATAATCATTCGTAACACAATAATATATATAATTGTACCGCTATCCACTTTATTTCGTCATATTAACTTTCAATTCATGTAATAGTGTTTAGAATTTATATACATACATCGTCGTTTCGTGTGACCATAGCAGTATTTAGCTTCGTCGCCGTCTGTTTCATACCAATAACTTTAGACTATCTAGACGTTGTAACTTTGTTCCCATCGTGTGCCTCTCTGAAGTAAGAGGCCGTTTCTAAATCCTTATTGTGAACAATTGTTGTTTTGGATTCAAAATTACTTAGTTTAATAGAGTTGCGGATTCAGCTATAAATAGTACCTCAATAGTAATTAATCTGCACAACACTGTTCCTGTGATCTTTTTACATGCATACATGTACTAGTATGTAAATGTTGAAATTAAATAGTCAAGTAAAATGCTTGTAGTATTTAACAAAATGTTTCTATTAACAAATAACATTTTATAGCCTCGTGAAAACTACGTAGAAATGTGATTAATCGAAACACTCCGGATTTATACTACGAAAAAGTGCTGTCCACACTACGCAGTTTGAGTACAGTTGACGTGCGTAAGCTATCAGAATACACAATGTATTCATATTTTAATAGCGAAATTAGTAAAATATAATCGTTCAACTACCTATGTATTTCATATACTATATGTTTACGTATCACCATTAACCGGCTACTAACAAACCCCCAAGATGGATACTAGAAACAATTGCTGAAGAACAACTTTCACCCCACCTTCATTTTGAGTGCCAAATTACCGACAGGGAGAATCTACCTACTAAGAAATGAAGACTAAATTTTTGTGGATTTGATACCGATAATTTGTTATTAATTTGCTCATGTAAAAATTGTAATTTACCGTTCCTCTTAAATCATTACGTGGGGGAGCTCGAAAAAGGTCATCACTTTTGATAATGCGTATCATATATATAAAAGACTAACGTGTCGACCTACTATTATTCTACTACTCGTGCTGAGCAACAAGGGACACGTTCCCCATTTTTAATATAACCGTTTATTTTCCTGTGTGAGTCGATGTACTTTCCATCCGTAAACCTACTAATGATGTCAGATGTCAGTGGAATTCTATAAGTTAATGAATGTTTTTCACCGTTAACTTTAATTTTAATCACTTTAACTACAAGTATACCACAGCATCTGACATGAATTATAAACCTTAAGGTGTGGTCAAGAAAAGTCAAACTTTATATCAAAGGGGACTGTCATGATGGAGGTTATTCAATTCTTACATGTATATTGACTTTTTGTGTAACGTTGGTCGGAATGTCAATAATTGCGGCCGATTTGCCGCAAACGCGCATCCTCGTGTTTATGTATAAAAAAGACGCTATTGTATCGACTATCGACCAGGTATTGTAAATACCTTAAGCATCAAGTATCGACCTTAGTGCCAAGGTTACTACTACTTTTTCCCGATCTTATTCCGCCAAAACGTAAGTCATATGGCCACTGTCTCTCCAGCAATATTTTTCATAAACTATCCAACAATACCTGTTGAGCATGTTCTCCCCTGCTTTGCAGTTCTTGAGCATGCTGTGGAGTCAAAATACAAATAAGGAAGGGGTCGGGTATCCATTTTTTGAATAGCAAAGCCGTAGTAAAAGTACAATAACTATGAACAGCTGTTATGTTTCACTAAAATACGTAGGATTGGTACCCACTGTACTAGGGTACCCCTTAAGCAACAAGTATCCGCCTTTAGCGTCATCATTTAACTAGCAGAATTAAGTAGTAATATAATAAACTGGCTTAATCGCTGTTAGAGACGCCGATGACAGTTTTGTATTGATACATGCTGATTGAATTGCTAAAGACTTGATATTTTGGCTTGTAAGGTGACCTGGTATCGCTATACAAAA
>JAHZNB010005350.1:0-13894 GCA_027744295.1 Callyntrura guangdongensis
ACACGGACTGAAAATGACACACTAACGCATACTTGTGCTTAACTGTATCCCTCTTAAAACTTCAATAATCAAAATGTATGCATGATTATGATAGCTGGGACGCTTAACAGTTTCACTTACACCTGTGCGTTTCCTTGTAATGTATGCTTAAATAAAATAGTATAAGCACCGGCAAAATAGGTTCTAGAAAACATGAAGATATGGTAAAAGAAAAGCCACCTTTATCAACCGGTATAGTTATATTATTTAGTAACTGAGGCATGATTCAATGCATATGTATAAATGTTAGATGGGGATGCGGATGGGACAAAAAAGAGATGAAATGTACATACGCACCATATATATACACACATATATCACATGGGTTGAGCACCGAGAAACTAAAAGGGAAACCAAAAAAGACGGAGAACTCCACAAGACAAACGATTTGAAGGCGTTTCTATGATCTCTTTGAAATCAAAGCTAAGGAAAACTCGAGTGAAAAGAAACGAGGATGTCACAAACGAGAAGCCGATGTTGACAAGAAAAAGAAAAAAAGGGAGATGAAACAGAAAATAAAAAAGAACTCTTTCTCTGTATGAAGATATTAATAAGGACAAGGTTAAGATGATAAAAGGATGTTATGTACGGGGAGAAAGAGCTATAAAGGAAAAAGGAACAGAGTGCCCGCCGAAAGCGACGTTACATTATGGCGTAACATAACCAAAAGCACAGAATCCTTTGTGAATTGCAATTTTTCCCTTTGAAGAATTCATGCGACCAACATGATGTGCGTATAGGGCATAGGGTGTATAGCCGGTATAGAGCGTCTATGCCTCCACTCCTCAGGTTAGAGCTCGGCCCATTTCCAACCTCATAGACTGAAGAAAATGATTTGTTCCGACCTTCTCTTTTTTTAACGTTCTAAGAGGCAGTGCATTATATTTTATACCACGTACATCGTATTGCACGACACATAGTACACACATACGAACTTAACAATCTTTGATACACATCAAAATTAAATCTTATAGGTATTTAGGTTATCATTAAAAAGTAAGGTTTATCATAGTAAGGTTGATTCGAATGCAGTCATTACGGAACATGTGATATAAAAGAGGAGTTACGAATATGTCAGTTATATGAGAGAATAATTGAAATTAAATCAGCACTTGTTAGCCGACAAATTTTTGTATCTCGATGAAAAAATTAACACACATTTAATAATCAGCAATCGTACCCTTTTCATTATCATTATATATGAGAAATAGTAAGCTGAATTCATTTCCCCGAGTACTATATGAGGATAATGGATATAGCGTTGATCAGAGTTTTGTGCTCGTGGACGAAATCAAACATTGGTACTGCATTTTGGTTTTGTTTCTATGTTCCTCCAATAAATGTTGGACCCGTCTGCGTTCCATACAACACAAATGTGAGAAAATCAAGTAAAAAATAATCGTCACCTAAAGGAGTTATTGCTGTCGACTGCTTTCTTCACGACTTACCTACTGTTTCTCAACATGTCTTTGGATCGGGGAATAAGGCTGAATGTTTCGTTGACAAGATTTCTACAGAACAAACCAAAGTTGAACAATATTATATGCAACGACGTTACTATTTTAGTTGTTTACTTTAAAACTGGAAGGAATGCGTTGACTTACGAAGAATTTCCTATCAAGAATCCACTAACAGCGTCTTGAAAAGCAGCCATATCTAACGCTGCCTGCATGGCGCCATTTTCACTGAATTTAGCAATGCATGAAAATAACCTAGTTAACTCTTCGCAAACATTTTCAACTACCTGAGTCATTACGGTGGTCACTAATTTTTCCGATACTGCGGTAACCTAAGAGTGTACAAGTAAACCGTCTCATTAATGGATATCTACAGGCAGTGGACATTTGTCATAATAATTTGATAGCGAAACATTGTCATTTAAAAAGTCTGCGATACCCAACCTCAGCGATAACTTCAATCATTCCCAAAATAGTTTTAGAAATGTAGGGACGGACACCGACTGGTTCACCACATTTTTCCCAATCAAATCTCCCCGCATACATTGATTGCTCTATTTGTCCAACAACGGGCTCGTACTTCATTTCGGTATACTTGGCAAATGTTAGATTCTCGACTCCCTGTAAACACAAAATGACGCCATCTTATATCACAACATGACAAAACCAATATACTTAGAAAACGTCCACCTTGAAAATACAGTATTGCCATTCATCCTAAGAATGTGAATTTTGAGCGTAAAGTGAAGTGATGGGCATCACACAAACTTTAAGTTTTTTCTTTAAGATATTTGACGTGCCTTTGGATGTGTCATGTTTACTAATAAGTAGTAGTACAAATAAGTGTTTATTGCAAATTAGTACTGATAATTTTAAATGCTTGCTAAATCTATTCCCTTTGGTGAGTCATTTTTTTAAAAGCAGTCTCCATCATTCAACTATAGCAAAATATATTTCTTACATTTATAGCAATCCGGGCTTTATCCAATGCTTCGCTCATGTCAGGATACCCCAATTTTACCAATGCCTTATAAATTTGTGGAAGAATTACATCTTTGGTGTAGGAACAGTTATTGAGTATAAGCAGTAATGATGCTGTATGAGACGTCGGAAGACCAGAACGTAATCCATTATCCTTCAACGATAATGTCATTGAAGTCTTCCGGGTCGCTTGCGTTCCTGCTCTGTTTTGGGATATTAGTAACTCCAGCGACTACCCAATCCACAACATTTAATTACATCTAGTATTTTCTCAAAAAGAAAACATTTTCTAATCAAATTAAATGAATCATAAATCAAATTATTATTACATCAGCAAATGCAGCAAGTGCATTTCCCATGCCTTCACGCATACGTGTCTTCACTTCTTCACTATTTAGCAACGGTCGTTCTTCGTTATATTTTTGTAATAGTGTTTCTTTGATAACTTTGCTGGCGTTTACTATGACTGTTTCAAATTTAGTAGGCTGCAATGCAAATAGTTAACCAAACCTTATAAGTAAGTATTCATTCTTAAATCGTTATCCATATAAATATAGTCTAATATACATACCAACGGAGTTACAAAACCATGATCTCCCATTGGCTCACTAGACCATGTTTCTTGCTTATATAAGTCCGCAACTTCAATGGATAATTGGTGAAGCATAATTTCTAATGAATAGCACCTAAAATTCAATCAAATTCAATTAAAAGGAGGTTTCAGGAGTCAGTAGCTCATACAAACAAGTTTTACTTTAATATTGACAGGCTCTACTACCTTATCTGAAATAGAAGATTTCTTAAAATCTCGATCATCTCTTTGGGTGGATCTAAAGACAAGAAATCCGTGTAAGTGTCTTTAATGTCGCCCAGACAGTGTTGTAGCCATTCACTCATCGATTCAGATGATTTATCCTGCCACTCAAATTCGTCAGTGTTTGACGAACCACTAGGTAATAAGCAACTCGTGACAAGGGTAGAAAATAGTTGCACAACGTTTATCATCATTTTCTAATATAATTGAAAAGTCTTTTGATACTCAATTTTACTTTAATTTAACCATAACAGTGAGAGTGTTTGCGATTTTTACCTTCATATCTCCTTGCTTTGATAAATTTGGTTTCACAGGTAGCTTCCCCCCAAAATAATCTTGGCTTAAATGCCAAAAGTCAGGAAAATATGTGGAGAATAGTTCACACAGATTTTCAACAAACAGAACTTGATTTGGGTACGCATTCTGTAAGAAAATTTTCATTATGTTTGAGTATTAAACTTGTTGCACAAATTTTAACACACTTAAAGCCATGATGAAAGAAACACCAACAAACCTGCTGGTCTTGTTTAGATGGTGTTCTCGCAGAGTTTGTGGTTTGACAATCCATGGAAGAAAATTGTTGAAAACAATTTTTCATTGAGTTGGTAAGAAATTCAAAATGACAAACAAGACACAACCAAGCTGGATCGTAGTCACATTGTAGAGTAATCAGATAATCTAAGATTGCTCGCTGTTCCTCAATCTTTGGCGGCTTTTCTACAAGCTTGTTTCTTAAAGTTTCGCGTAGCTTATATGCTCTAGTTTCTACCTCTTTCTGGAATTTTCGGAAAATCTAGGAAACAAACAAAGTTTAAAAGTACGGTTACATTTTTCTGTTTTTCTCTCGTACTTCCATTGGAATATTTTTCTTTCATTTCAACAACTCTAGTCTACGGCAACTTATTAAAAATAAACTAACAGGCTTATCTGTTTCAGGTTGCTCAAACAGTGCTTTTGCTCTGGAATAATCATTGATTGCTTGATCGAATTCTTCCTTCTGAATACTCTTCTCCAAAGTTCCAGGCAAACTAAATAGAAATTTAAATCGCTGGTATCCACTAAGTGCATTCCTCGTCATATCTGCTCTATCCTTTTTAGCCAAGACACCCTGAAAGAGTTTGCCTGCTTCTCTTTCAGAAACTATCGCACAAAAATAAATTGAAAAGCACGAATATTAAATATATATATATATTAATGAATAAAAAAATAATTTATTTTAACAGACCTCCAATTGCGTCGTCGATTTGTGCTACAAAAGACGTGCCATGTAAAGTTTTATATTTATCACATTTTTCCTTCAAAACTATCAAGGCATCCAGCTGGTCAATAACAGAGCTTATGTTTTCCTTTAAAAGTAGCAAATTACATTTCATTAATGGTAATATACACAAACAAGTACTACTCAATTACACAACTTACAGTAAGCCATAGTATTATGAAATCACCAACCTTCAAAAATGATAACTTCCCTTCCGTTTGTGATCCAACTTTCCGTCCAAGAAAATTTAACCCCAGTTTTAGGTCTTCAAAAGATGTTGCATGATGATTTTCTAAAAGAAACCAAGCTGGTACAAAGTTTTCAGACCTGAGGTTTCCACTTCCTTCGGGAAATAACTCCAACAGTTCTTCAACTGGGAACTTTTTACTGTGTATAGTATAAAATATGCATGTTATGTCTTCTATATCGACATAACTAAATAGGTAATAAGAAATTCTTACTCATTGCCTTCTACAGATATTTGCAACGGATCTTCTTGCTGATAAGCTGTCATTGATAACGGCCTGGGACCTACACTGACGGTTTCATCCACCCATACTGGACTTTCTTTGGTAGGGCCAACACTTGTTTCCAAATAGCCTAAATTTACAGGAGTTTAGTATTAATTGCGTTATCACCTTATAAAATCGTATTTATAAGACAGGTATATGATATACCTCGAAACTGCACAGTGGAGGAACCGCTTCCACCAGATTTAGTGGTAATAATTATTTCTCCTTTCGTTTTGCACAGAAGAGTCCTGGCCAGTATTTTATTAGGTGACACCCATTCTGACGTTAACAAGCAATTGACGCCACATATTTCCAATCCTATTACATCTGACTGAGATTTTCCAAGCCTTTCTCCACGAATTGTAACTTTTGTCCCAGGTGGGCCCTCTTTAGGAGAAATCCCAGTTACAAGTGGAGCTGCCATTTACTGGTTATTTTGATTTTCAAACTTTTGCTATACACCTAAAGGCAGTTGACACTTGACAGTTGCTATAAAAAACAAAACTGTTTGTCAAACGTGCTGACTTTGCGACTATATGACTGATGACAATCTTGGCTAGTAAAATAAAATACATAAATCTTAGAAAACCAAACCACATTGAATGAATCTAGAAAACATCTGCATACCTGTCAGATGTCTATATTGTGTAAACAAACGTACGATGCAGGCAGACTTGCATATTACATACGCATACGCTATGCTGTATAGCATAGCTCTTTTACTGTTGTTGCAGGTCGTGTAGTGTGTAGGCGTATGTATTTATGTGACAAGCAAACAGGAAAGGCACCACGGCACTTCTTGCAGATATGAAAATGTCTGTTTTCAGGGATAATAGAGATAAGATGAAGATTGAAAAAAAGACGATAGGCGTGTCTTGTTTGTTACGATGAGTGGTTAGAAAATGATTCATTTTAGTGCAGCAATTGCACCATATACACACTCAAATTTTTGTCATCATTAGTTAGTGCTAATATGTCGCTGGCTGGTATGATGAACAATAAATAATATGCCATTGTGATCTTGTACTTCTGCAGGATGCTGCTACCACCTATCGCAGTACCGCACAATAACTAACGGTTAGTTACTAACCGCACCTGTAAATCATTATTATGTCTCATACAAACAAACCACACCTCTCCAATCTCAAAGATCAAGATTAAAATTTGTAGTGCAAAAAGAAACAAAATGTGTGTCCTTATTAATTGATGATTCTCTTTTAGGTTGTTGTATAAAAAATATGATTGGAAAATACCGATATAATATAATTGGAAATAGGTATAATTGATTGGGAAATACCGAATTAAACGATTGAAAAACTGAAATGGAGGCATTCGGGCTCCCTCTCCCAATAAACCAAGGCTGGAATTTTTTTAACCAAGTTACACGAATAAGTCTGCCACTACCGTTTTACAACATAAATTCCCTTGTCCAATAAAACAATAATCGAATAATCAATACCTACTACTTTAACATAATCCCGGATTTAGGATTACCATTACTGTTGGTTTCGATATCCTAAAGGAGACGATGTGAAACATGACGGTACAAAACTTTGAGGAAATATATATAATAGATCGTTGGTACAGGAAGAAGAGGAAGATTTCAACAAATTGTTGCCACAAATGTCAATATTGATTGAATCATGATGAATAGTAGTATTTTTGTTAGTTGAATTCTATGAAATGCTAAGNAATAAAACAATAAATAAAAAGCACATATATATGCAAATATTGTTTGTAAACAAAAGGAATGTATTAAATTATTGGTTAATTTTAATCCAATCGTACAAAACAAGTATTGAATATCACAGGAAAGGATATAATTAAATGTAGGTGTTTTTATAAATATGTATGTACTAATAAAATACATGAGATGGCATGAATGAACAAAATCAAACTACGTTTATAATAACGAAAATGAATGAAAAATCTTAATACACCACTGGTTTCAATACGGTATGTTTATCCATCAATTTCATAAGGACCATTAGCTAATGGGAGTTCTCCGCACTCATACACTACGGCAGACTCGATTGGTCTGTCGGAAGGTTTGTGGGTTGGTGTGCTTTCAACTGCTTTCACTGCCGATTCGAATCCCTCAACGACCTGTAAATATCCAAGCAAGGAAAACAGTTCTTATGATGTCACGTTCATTTAATCGTTGCGGATCAAAATATTTAACCACTATATTATTAATTCAATTCAATTCAGGTAGCTGTACAAAATATTGAAGTATTGTGTAGATGTAGATTACTCGACAAAATTGGCTCCCAAATTGTATTTACTTACTAAGGATTCCTGGTGAGGTGTGCTTAAGAATGAAGTTTTCATCCTCAAATCTTCCTCCATAGATAGATGTACTTCCTGTACCATCGCCATTCACAATATCACCTCCTGTATTTAAAAAAATTAAGACATCAAAACCAACAGTTTCAACAGTAATAATGCTAATCCGGAAATCTCATTTTAAATAATAATAATAATAATAAATATTTTTCTCATCTCACCCTGAATCATGAAGTTTTTGATGACCCTGAAATGTGGATTAACAAGTAAGAATTATTACCTTGCAAAACCAGTACTAGTATATACATACGTACAGCGCAGCCTAAGTAAAGTACATAGTACATACCTGTGAAATTCACTTCCTCGATAGGTTCTTTTTTGACTATCACCGGTTGTGCAAAGTTGTTTAAAGTTTGCAACCGTTCTAGGAACAACATCTCCAAATAGTCCAATAACAATTCTACCTAAATCTTGTTGTCCAAGTCTGACGTTAAAATAGACTTGATCAGTAACTTTTACACCCTGTAAACACCACAAGACACAAAAATACCATTAAAAATTATACTAAATTTATGAGAATAAATTTTAATTCGTAACAATTTTAAAATTTATAAAATCGAAACAGTTGGATATGGTAAGAATAATATAAGTCTGGATGGAACATGTAATTTAAAACTTTCAGAGAAACAATGAATATATTTTGAAAGTAAAAGTATTATTTTTTGTACACGTACCTGCGAATACCCGCATAATGCCAAAACGACGAGAAAAAGGGCAATCACCTTCATTTTTCCCAATAACAATGACGCAAACCTGTCAACTTTAAACAATCCGTCAAGACCGACTACCTGAGAACGAATGAAGCTCTTGTAGGATCGACACTGGGTATTTATAATTCTTCTCGTATAGAACGAAAACATAAGTAACTACATGTACATACAATACAATGTGTAATGCATGTATAGAATAGAATGTACTATCTACAAACAAGCATTGGCCATCGTGTCGGTCGGTATCCAAGTGAATTCGCTTTTGTTGTTCTCATGAAATATAATATGTACGCAACACTGCGTGCCACGTAACATTTTAAAGATTTTTTTCAACATTTCACAAGGAAGATGAACCACAACACAACGCCTTTCGTTTTAGCATTGCATATGGCATATTGCATGTCAGAAAGGCAAAGTACCTTGTACAGGGTATAGGCATAGGCATTTTTTTCGTTACTTTCTTTCATGTATTATCTCCCCTCATTTTCATTACTCCTTTTATATAATAAGCACAAGAACCGCAACAATGCAATGCATAACAAATTTAGCGTAGCATATACTATAAGTTGTGCGCGTTATAATTTATTATCAAAATATATTGTAGTAAAAACATCCATGGGTAAAGAAAATGGATAATTAATAATTTAATCAATAAGAAAAAATGGATAAAGTTAAAACTTGTAAACCAAGCTCGAAACCATAATGTAGCCATAGCCAATCAATGTGGCGATTGAACAGCTTATCAACGAAGTATGACGTATCAACGCTTAGTGTAAAGCGACTTGTAAACGTAATTAATTATACTGTCTTTATTCCTATTCCCAATGATCTTAATGAAAATGGATACCAATTATCCAACACTACTGGCGCATAGCGTATTGTTAGTCTATAAAAGTACAATTTTTGTAATACAGTTGGCATGGAGTTTTTCAAGTACCCCAATTGGTGAACATTACAAATGTAAGGATCATACCTATAAGGTCACGTTTTATGCATATGAGCAATTATTATTATTTTATATCATTAATTATTAAGTAGCGAATGCTACTTATTGCGATTACGTATGTCTGTCCGTCCGCGCGATATCTCAGAAACGGGAAGGAGTTTTGGAATTATGTTGGCACCAATCGATAGCCCATATGACATCTAGTTGTGCACCTGATATTTTTGACGGGGCGATGGGCATCAAAATTATTTATACAGGTAGCCTATGTCTCTTCTCTATAAGTAGACAAAAGTTTGACCCTAGGTAAATGGGGTCAGGGTCAAAGGTCATATAAGTCTATATCTGTTATTTATGGGGTGATGTGCACCAAACTTTGTATACAAGTAGCCAATGGCCTCCTACTTATGTGGACAAAAAAAGTCAAAGGTCATTTAGTAAAAACTTTATATCTCAAGAACTTGTGTGGCAAATTTGATCAAATTTCGTATACAACCAAGATTAGGTGTCTTTTTTATTTTCTTGGTATTTTTACTTGATATGTCTTTCATTCGCTACTGCCATATGTTTGGTTTACACAGTTTATTAACCCTATTATTATACATCCAGGGATGGGGAAATACACACATTTATACTATACCATACAACAACCAAATTCTTTGTCAAACTTTGATTTGTTCCTGCAATGCAAAATTACAATGTGATGCATACGTAGATATACTACATATATATGTAATAATAATTATTATTATTATATAACGGTCAGGTTTGCGTGAAAACTTGATTTTCATTATATCGTGTAGTAAGTACGTACCCTGTACAGTACAGCAATCGTAAATATTCTGCAGTTGCAGTAATCTATGGTTTGTAAATTAAATTGGAACGTAAAGATCAATTTTTATTTATAGTCGATATATCGTATTTTATCTTTAGTAGCCAATGTTACGTAAACGTAACGGCTTTACATATTGTTTATCGTGGACATCGATCCCCGGACTGCAAAAGACGTGTCGTTCGTGCAAAAGAACGGATGCTAGTGCCGGCTCTTGTTTAAAATATTGTAACAATATACTAAAAGTATTGTAGCATAAAATTAAAGAATATTAGCAGGTAGTGGCATGACGGTACTATATTTATTGTTTTGCACTTCAGTCTGTCTAAACGGCTACTTCCCTTAAAGCTGACTTGTGCAATCGATTACAAACGTCGTTTGTGTGTACTTGACGTTCGCTTTGTTCACTTACACATGCCATCATTAAGGGGAGTAAATAAAACCATGCCATGCCATCATGTGCCCACGTTTAAAATGATCATTTCCGTTCAAATAGCATCTGAACGGGGCGCAAATGTTTCGTATCGTATGTAACCAAGTGACACAGCAGAGGTTTACTTTAAAACACGACTTTTACATTTAAACTCTGTTGAGTTCAGAGCGGTTTTTTCTCGGGTATTAAAGGGGAATGGGCTCTTGTAGGATTTTGTTTTAAGGTATCGATATCGATTTCTGGATAGTTTTATGTACTTTTTGGTAAATTTGTTGTCATTGCATGACATATCATATGCACTACCTGTTTTTCTTTACAATAAACTGGTTCATCATAATTATTCGTGTGATGTTGGTACACAGTATGTATACTCCCTACAGGTGAAAACTAGATTTGTTTTGGTGCATATTAGGCATACAAAAAATTGAGAACAAGAAAGGAAAAACTTTAATAGGTTAGTTACTGGTTACCAAACTACAAACAAGCACAAGTTTGATGTCAGGATAGTCATGATTTTCAAAGTTACGCAAGTTCTCCGTAAGCAAAATCAAAAATATATACACACACATTTGCAAATTTTAATATCATATATTATGATGTAGCATGCAAGCAAGTCCGGTATTTCAAAATTTTCATCTGACAACATCCAACATCGGAATGAAAATTTATTCACCTACACGTTTAAAATCTTGGCACCCCGGCCACCAGTTCCGTCGTTACCTCGTACGTTAAATCGACAAAGAGGTTTTCTATAAACTTAATTGTCGAATCGGTTAGCAAAAACTGGTATAGATACATATAGATAATGCCATTTCCTTCTGAAAATTCTTTATCCCACAAACAATAATGAACAAGAACAAGCATTAAGTCTGAAGCATAAATTCGGTGGTATTTTATCTCCCAGCCTGCGCGCGATGCGTCTGTATACAAAAAAAAATACTGATCACTCTTCAAAAGGTTTGGCTACCTCAATCTAATCGCTAAGCCAACCACAAATACACATCTATGTAAACGCGTTGTACAACATCGAGGCGCCAAAAGTGCATAAAGAAAGTGCAATTTTTGTAATACAAAATACATCAATTATTGTAATTGTAAGCCATTTAGTATATGCATATTATAATTGTATTGCCTGTCGGGCGGCCAAGATGCCTCAGGTGACTCAGGTGCATTTTCGAAATTGAGCTTACCAAGTTTTACGGCGGCTTACAGCGCAGAGCACAGTTTGCTTACCGTTATTTTTACTCTTATTTACCCTCTGTTAAATAAAATGTCTTCCATATATGTGTAATGTAATTGTAGCGGTAAACATAAATAAATTTATTTTTAACTTTTTATGAGAAGTTTGAAAATGCTAAATCCCAATCTTGAAACTCTCGTACGTACGTACGTACGTACGTTCGTATGTAAATATGTAGGGGCAAGTGAGAATGTGACTGTGCGCATCATTTTTTGTAATTGTACTTCATTTAAGAGATGGAGATTTTAGGGCTACCGAGGTAAACATTACAAACTGCAACGATTACAAATTTGTTACAAAGTTTCATGCGTAAAACACAAGTAGGAACAAAAAATTCTTGGTAAATCCTGCACCAATAAACCTGCTGTAAGCAATTTCAGATATGTAGCTGAAAATAACGACACACCTATACGGAATAAATATTTGTAAATAGTAGTGTAGGCACATGTAGCGTATTGTAGTGTAGTGTAGTATTGGCGTTAAAGTCAGCCAAATTAGTTTTAAGGTTTGACCCCCAAGGGGTTCACCCCAAATAGCTCATCTTCGAACTCATCCGAGCTATTGGTCATATCTATCGATTGGCGAAAACAGAATTTCAAAATTCTTTTTCCTTCAAAAGTTATCGCGGATCGGCCGGACGGCCACGATGGAGGAAAATTATATAGTCACATATACATGTGCCTAAATAAGGATATGAATATATGGATATATAAGGATAAGGATATAACCCTAACTGACTCTCCACCATCGACATATGTTATAGGCTATAACTTATAGCTCTAGTCACTGCGAATTCATTACCGAAAACCCCATCTCAATCAGACTTGCCGTTTCGGAGTTATGAGCAAAACAATTTAAAAACTTCGACCCCCCTGGGGGGTCACAGGGGTCAACCAAACGTAACAACCATCCATCAGCTACCTGAACATCAACTTTCTGCTATGGTTGTCATTTGAAAAAAATGGTGACCTCCACTGCACCCAGGTCGATCGGGCCCAAGCTTTAACTTGCACAACTAGAGACCCACCCTAAGGAACCTTCATACCAAGTTCGGTCGAAATCGGTCAGAGGATGTGGGCAAGAGAGTGAGCACGGACAGACAGACAAACCAACCAAATCCAATACTAGCTGAAACTATTCGGCTACGTAATAAATCTTCTATGCAATTATTGTCCTGTCTTTGTGTCCACACTTTCGTTTGTTTTTATACACAAGAAGTTTCTTTCTGAACATAATTGTGCTGTTTGATAGAATGTGTGATGTTTGCTTACCTACCATTAATTAAAATTAACGTTGAAGAATGCGTAATTATTATAATTAATTATATAATTACCTATTCCATTGTTACACATATTACTATTTAGATTGAGGGGCATGTCTGTAATCGAGATGAACCCTGTCGCACAGCTTTGTTTCTCTATCTGTCCATCAGTCCACCGGTTTGAATAATTAAATTTGGCACATTCGTAATACACTTGTTTTGATGTGTGGTTATCGATCATCGTTCTATAATGCTACGAATTAGTCTATGAGTCATATCTGTTAATCTCTAGGGAATGGAATAACGGAAATTTTAAAAAACATGGTGTTTGAGCTCATCCACATATATATTCATTTTCTAGATCAAAATGCCAAATGTCAATTGTATAGCAGCTTGTATTTCCACGTTTTGAGGTTTATAAATACATGAACAAAAGTCATCATTTCTCAGAAATGTCTAAACTAAAAACGCGATTTTTTATGTATAGAATAATTTATATATAATTATTATATGCTTTAATTCGTTTTGTTCTTACACCTTCACAACTTGATTATTTTGTGTCACTGTATTGTAGTTTTGAATACGTGAAAAAATTGTGGTTCATGTTCAATACTGCTTTTCAAAGGGCGTGTTCAGTTTTATGTTCTAAGCTTGATCGACGCCAGACACGATCGTATTACCATTCCTGTTGTTGGACAACCGCATAGAATTTTCCCTTGGTTTTTAGGTTGAATTTGAAATTATCGATATAAGATACAAAGTAGTCGCTCTGATCCTATTAATGGACAGTTACATACAACACATGCTTCTATTGTGATATTTCACTCATGACTATGAGTGGCCATGCCAACCAGTCTAATGAGAAGCCATATTTGTTGAATCGCCGGCCACCGGCAGCTCAAGAATATAAATAATCATATAATATATAATTGAGTATGAACGGGTATAGGTACCCCATCAAAAGATGCATCCAACAGCCAAGAACCTCAATCAGTACGTATTTTTGAATTTTTGACAATCAAAAATTGTTCGGTTCATTTATGAATATTTTGTGATCCATGATACCAG
>JAHZNB010005351.1:0-12337 GCA_027744295.1 Callyntrura guangdongensis
CATACCTTGTTTGTATAATATGTGTATGTATTGATATGCCGCTGCACGCAGCCCTTAAAAGTCGAAACAATGTAGTCACAATTTTTGTTAAATTTGACGATTTTTATGAATCTGTTTTTGTTTCGGTATAATAACATGATCATTACCAAGTTGTACACATTTTGGATTTTTTCCTGTTTTTGCATTTAAAATTTAATCGTTTAAATCGTGAATGGACATGCACATTTAGGTTTGTTGTTCTTTTGGATTTGTCTATCAGTGGTCATCGTTTAAGAGAATATCAAAGCATGAAAAGTTCTTGTATATCAGTTACAGACTTTTTTGCTCAACTTGTTACTGCTTCGTTTTACAACGCTTGTTAGCGTCCCCAGAGAAAAAAAAGTGTTTTTGATGCTACTTTTCTGCTTGGGTGCTTTGCTCACTGACTTTTGCTCTCTTGTGACCAAGTCGATGACAGCAATTTAATTCTTTTGATGGTTAACTTTATCTCAAACTGACGTCTGAATTACAGTTTGGTGTATAGTAAACACCTTTCGGTATCCTACATCGTATTTATAATGCCGTCACAATATTGGCAGCAGCAAAAGGGAAAGGTTTGTGCAAGATATGTGTACTGTGTGTTCACGTTGCAAGTGGGGGAAGGGTGAAGGATGATGCTGGGCTCTTCTCGTCTTTTTTAAAATGCACTTTCAGTGGAGCGATAGATTGAAGAATGAAAAGACGTGATAAACTCATCTCATGTCAGTTGAGCATAATTTAGTTGACACTTGGAAAGCTACCACAATTTCGCCCATGTCAAACGAGTGAAATATTACTGAGTGAAGATGAAACTGATTTGAAAGAAGTATGCTACTAGCACTTCTGGATAAAGCACTCATTTACTATTTAAGAGTGATTGTTATTATTATTGTATATGATTAAAGAGTATAATAATAATAATAATGTGGCTGGTATATAAAGCATATTATGTTCTTGTAAAAAAAGATGTATCCATCACGGATACTCTTCTTTCTCTCTCCCCATCTTTCTCGCCGTGCGTATTTAAAAGCAATCAGACTAGTTGATCTTGATATTTTGTACGTAACATACGTACAAACTAACAGGAGATGAGAGTCTGTCGCTTTTTCTGGGTAATTGCTACGTAAATATGTAATATTTATATTTGCACCAGTTAGAGTGCAAACGTGAACACCAGCTTCATTATGTCTTACGCAATAATGCTAATGCTATACACACACACACAATGTGTATAAAAGTTAGTACGACAAGTGAATAATAATGATCATGTTGATGGCAACTCCAGCTCAAGTTGACAGTTCTTTTAAAAGCCTTTTTAGTCATTGTGTCAGTCAACTTTGGAGATTTATGATAAATACCATATGTAGCTTATACGTTCCTATATACTACTAGACACACTCACGTAGTGATTACTACAGATAACGATGATGATGACGATGATGAGCTCGTTTACAGATGCTCCTGGTTTTTCAACCGGGCTTGTATGCAAAACGTAATGTGTTTATGGGATGTTTATCGTTTGTGATTGTAACGTAACTGCGCTGCAAAAGTAATCAATGATCTGGTTAACACTAATAAACTTTGTCGAACTAATAATATAAAACTTTTCTCCAAGCGATGATATGCTCTCGCATCACTACAACCATAACTAGCAGCAGTAAAAGCAATAAAAGTAGCACAGTCCCAGTAGCTACAATAAAGTTTGATTTGATTACATCTTTGCATTTTGCCAGTAGCAGTTTCCCTGTGTGCTTGCGAGCCATCTTTTTGTGCAGAGTGCAAGCTGTTTAATGATATCATTAAAAGTAGCACACAATAAAGAGCACCAGTTGCCCGTATTGTTATACCATCATCATCATCTTGAGAAAATGTGATTTTCTACAACAAGAGAAAAGGATAGCCTGCGCCTTTTTTCTTGCAACAAGCAACGGTCTTTCAGTTTATGATGTAATGCACACATGAAAAATTATTTTCTTAAAAAAGTACGTAAGCAGAGATAGAGGGAGGCAAACCTGAGAACGAAATGTTTATTTATTCTGAGAGTTGATGGACTCGGGATGTTCATAAGACGCACAGAGAAGGGCTGTGAGTGTCTGTCGGTATAATCGGTTCCCCTTTCCTCTCTCCGCGCTCTGTACTTGTCTTTAAAAAAGAATCCGCCTGTGTGCGTGGTTGCTGCTATTTCTTTTTAAATTTCGGTAGCGATAGCTAAATACGTAGTATCATCATCGCATCACATGTTTCTTATCCCTTTTGCATATGCATAAAGAAGACGATCTGAAGAGTAACTCATATACTATTCACTCAGACAGAGGCAGTGTTTCTCGAGCTCGTTCCTTCAGCCTGTTGACATATGAAAGGATTATGTAGTTTTAATTCGGAACCTCTTGCTCGTGAATGAAACGTGAACGCATATTACACCATCGAAATAAATACGTAAAGAAAGAGCAAGTAGGTATGCCTCATAAATATGAAGAATGGAATATAATAACTTAAATTATTCTTTGAGAGTCAAAGGGTTTTTGGAAAGCCGTGTGATATTTTATACAAGAGCTATTGTAAGCAAGCCATCAAAAGTCTGTGGAGTGTGTGGATACATCCATTTTAATGCATTCAAGTGCATGTAAATCTTATTTTGTGGAGAGGAGAATCCTTACACGCATATATTAACATGTGTCAAACATTCTTGATCTCTGAGACCTGCCATGAGAGCTTAAGAAGTTAATCCTAAATGCGTGCATAAATTTTCATTTCCTTTGCACTCGTTCGTCCTCTATGTTTCGTCCGCAAGCTCTTCTCTCTCCCTGGCTTGTGATCATCATGTAGTGGATTTATCTTTGTCAGTTGTTTTAAACCAACTACAAGCACTTTTTATCCTCATCCTCCCTAAATACGTACCTATACTTACGCCTCATATCCTTGTCTTCTCTCTCCAGTTTCAGGAAATAAGGGATGTGTGTTACGAACGGGAAACTGTTTTTTAAAAACAGTAATAAGATGCATGAGGCGGTTTAGAGGGGCTCATCAAAAGGCCAAAAAGACATTCTGTCGGCATGCAGCAAGCTGCCGGCTGTTGTTGGTGAAGGAATTTGGTGATTCGTTTCATGTGATGTATAAAAAGTATTAAAGCGCAAAGGTAAATATCACAACATTTGCCGTTCTCCTGCACAAACACTGTGTTGAAGCTTCTTGTTAAATACTGTGATCCCTGGAGAGAGAGAGAGTTTTCCGTTTATTTTTAAAGCAGTGAATAGGTCAGGTGTTAAGAATACGTAGAGTATTTCAAGATGAACGATGGCGTATGCACAAACAATACAAAAATATAATTACGCCTTGCTTTTGTAATCCCCACGCGGTACATTTTTTTTAATCAAAATGTTTGCTAAACCTTTTTGTCTAAAATAGTTTGGAGGGTTTAAAGACAAAGTTAAAGAAAAGCTGTACTGGGGATAGAAATTGACAAATTCATTTTGACTTTGCAGCAAGTAAAATCCAACCAAATACGCAATACGACAAAACAAGGTATTTTTCGGAAAACTTTGCATAAATAATCACGTATATAGGTGGATAGGTGGCTGACTACACACTGGCTTTGTTGGGAGGTGACACACATGACAAGAATTGTGAGAGTTATTCTGACAGGAGAGTGACGGCAATGTCATCCAGTTGGACTCTTTCCCTTTTACTTTTTCATGAAGAATAGGTTGCGCAAAAGTCATAATAATGTACTGCGATTATTTCGTGTTTTAACTACACAGACGTCAGACAGTCAGTCAGTAATATATACATAATATGTGCTACACAAGGTAAATCACAGATGAACAGAACCAGATATACATGCATAAACGCCCGACGTGCCTTTCTTCGTACTTTCTCTTCTGACGAATGAGTAGGGAACCAACAGTAAAATTCTTTGAAAAGGCTTTAAAATGTCAGGTTGATATTCCGACGAATCATTCAAGTATTCGCTTTTCTATACACTCAACACGGTTTTTTGACGTATCATGGTTTTTATCTTCTTAAAAAATGCGTGTTCTAACGCGCACAAACATACAAACATTTGGGTAATATTATGTGAACGAGTACAACGCACTCATTTGAAATGTCACCGTCGTGTATTTTACTACGTTGACTTTTGGTCGTACAACAAGTACAGGAGAAAAAGCATTCAAGTGTAACCCTTTGAAGAAACAACACAAATACACACAGGCATTCTTGTTTGTACTAGTAAATAGCAGATGTTGTTGGAAGGAACATTCCACACCTTGGAATGAGTGGTAGGAGCATAATTTGTGTGACATCAAAACGACAAACAAGTTTTGCTTTATTCTGTCATTGTCAGCTAAAGTAGATGTAGCTAAAGTAGATGTTGCAGCTTTTTGTTGATATTTAGCTTTTCTTCAGCACACACAACAGTTGAGTAAGTTTTTTTACGTGGCCATGTACGTTCACGTTCCAGTTTGTTTAAAGTTAGAATTTAGAAAATTTTGCCCTCCGTCTCTCTTAAAAGATAAAGCAGCTTTTAAAATGGTCATGAAAGCACTACATCTCTGTGAGGCTGACTGGAACTTTCCTTTTTTAAAAGGTGCTTGATACAGAGCGAAGAGTTGTTGATGAATATAGATAGTTAGATTGTGCCTTCTTTTTCTATTGACGATGATAATAATGATGGTGATGGTTATAAGTCTTCATTGCTAAAAAAAAGTTGTGCTTTTCATGACAGAAGAGAAATATGGTGCGCACTCAAAATTATACCATGAAGGAATAAAAATGGTAACATGGAGCATTGAACGAAATGGATGGCAATGGTTAATGGCACTGTTATTATAAGAGACCATCATTATCATCGTCGAGCCAGAAAAACTGTTCAGCTTTTGAGCACTGGTAATAGGTTTACATGTTTTAGGTCTGTTTTGTGTGCGTCTTCAATTTTAAAACCTTGTATCACTTGTATGATGATTGGTGTTCCAAAACGTTTTGGTTAGTAGGAAGAAAAAGAAAGTCATTCATTTAAAGGGTAATGATAGCAATTATTAAATTGGTATTTTCAGATGTTCCTCTGAACTGTTACCTAAATATGTTTTTGTACGCTTTGACATTTTCGGCTATGATCATTATCAAGTTTTCCAACAACCTCAATTTGTATACAAACTCAACTCTCGTTCTCTATATCAATTTTTGCCGCAGCTATTCTTTACAGTTGTGTTTTGATATTTAACGGTGGGATGCCTCAGTGCAAGCGAGAAGGATATATGACTGGAATGAGTTAAAGTACACATTTTCTAAATGTTGTTGATATTTTTGATCAGGCAAAGAAAATGACAATCTTCTTCAAGATGTATAGAACAGTGCACTCCTAAAATCATAACGATTTTAAAAATCTAAATCTAAATGGCCGATTACATTTTGTAAGCATATTTAATAATAATAACCAATAATGCACAACCAGAAGGAAGCTTCTACAACATACGTTACGTTGCCCTCAGTCAAACGTGTGCATTGCGCTATCCTTTAAGATCGAGTTATCATTCGCAATGGTAGATTAAGATCACCCATATATAATGCAGGTCCTGCAATAGTCCCGTATCGTATCCTGTTACATAATACAAAGCGGTTTAGTAACGAAACCATAACGGTATTAACGAATTTGTGTAGCCACATAATATTATCATGAAGCTTGACGAGTGGTGAAAACCGAATATCCTCTTCCAGTATGATTGCGGCACGCTCATATTCATTTTCTCGGTGGCTGAAAGAGATTGAGATTGGTATCATACTTTAAAGGGCTGTTGCCATCATCGTCGTCCTTTTTTATATGACGTCTCAAATTTCAACGGGGTTGCTCTTTGTGATAACGTAGTGCAAGTGCGCTCATTGTTGTTTGCATTGTAGCGTGCATCTTGTTCGGGGCTCAATTCGCCGTGTACGATATAGTACGATGTGTGATATATTATTTTGGTTTTTTTTTGTGTTGGGTGTTCGCTCAGAAATGATGATGACATCCGTGGGACCATCTGATTTGTGGCTTTTGTCTGTTTTATTGTGCGGGTGTGTGCGTCTCTGCGCAATGCCAAACGAAGACATGAGGCACGCAGATGGGCTGGTCTCTTGTTGTGGCTTGTGACAGGAAGATGTGAGAGCGAATGAATGAGTGAGTTGTGAAATAAAGGCACCCGCACACAGTAATCTTTTTGTTTTCAACGGAGAGAAAACAGGGAACTAACTGTCTTATAATCATGTTGATAAGATTGCAGTGGTCTAAACCGCTCTGGGTACATTTTAATCTAGGGACGATGTTTATTAAAAGCCATATATAGAGATATTAAATTTCACGTTAAAAAATTTTTGAAGCAGAATAGGAAGGAAGTTTGGAAATAGAAAAAGGAAAAACTTGGTAAAGCAGTTTAGAGAAAAGATAATGAATGAGATGTTGCCAGAGTAGATTAGATAATGTACATACACGCGACGTTTGTCTTGTCATCATCAACAACGTAAATTGTAATTTTTTAATGTAGTAAAGATTGGTTTACAACAGACGAAATCAAATTTTGGTCGGGGGCCAGCCTTTACGACGGGCGAGTGTAGTAGTAGTAGCGAGGAAAGCTGGCGAAAGAACAGGCAAAATGGCTTCTAATGAGTTAGGTAATGAACCGTAGGCTAAAGAAATTTTTCACTGACTCTCCGTGGCGAAGTGTTCACATTTTTGCGTTTGTGTACACCTTTTTGAGAAGATTAAATAGATAAAAAAAAGCACACATAGTAGCAGGTCTGTATTTTGTGCCTTCCCAACGGAAACACGCCAGCACACACATACCACCACAATTAAATTGGGGAAGGAAACGGTTTTAAGCCACATTAGTTAGTAAATTATACCACAGCGTCTGCGAGTCCAATTCTGTGGTGGGGTTCTCTCTCTCACCCGTTACCCCACAACCCAAGATTCCTCGCACTTGATTAAGAGACGTGTTCCATTAAATTTCCAACGAGCACTCTTTCCAAACTAACTCGGATCTCTCGTCTCTGCTCTTTTTCTCGCTAGTCGCTTCTTCGTTAGTCAATCTGCAAATAATTTGAAATTCTTTTTGTGTGACGATGCGATTCGGGGCATATAAATGCATAAGTGAAATGTTAAAAAGGAAGGATGCCGAGGTTTCAGCTGTGGTATAGAATTTTCAGTATGTAGAGTAGGGTAAAAACGTTGAATATTATAATATAAATAAGTATGTTGGAATTGAAAAAAATGTGGCGATGATGATGGTAATCTCACCAAAAATAAGTAAAGCCCTCTCACTGTGAGCTAGACTTGATGGTGGTGGAATGTGGAATCCAGTGAATTCGGATTGGAGGTCTCGTCTGGGGTCGGTATTTTTTCGGCAAGATAATGAGCACCTCCGTGGGATCTCTGTGTGCAACTCAAATCTTGAATTATGAGTTCTCATTTGTTAGGCAAAGAGTCGCTCTGACAGGAACGCTTAAAAGGCAGAGAATCATCATGATCACAAGTGATAAAGATGAGATAAAATACTTTTTTTTAGCTTGCCGTTGACTGAAATGCTTTTCACTTCTTGAGCAAATGAAAGCTTAGTACTCCTTTACTACGCGTAATATACGTTAGAAAGAATTAGTGCATCGGCACTTTCAGTACCATGAAAAACACACGTTGAAATTGTACCTCACTCCACAAACGACTAGTCACGTAGAGCAGAGAAATGTTACACCGCGGGTTGGACCTATTCTATTGGCAGTGTATCAATTTGGGGCGACGTGCAACTTTCAGATTTCCGTTTCTCGGTTTTCCCGTATTTCTGATCATGAGAATAACAACGACTAGATTCTTCTGTTATGCTAATAAATGAATGCATTGTACACATGATATCATAATTATTATAATGGTTTTAAACTACTCGCTTTAACGAATTTGAACAAACGTTTACAAAAAAATGCAGCAGATGCTTAGATTTCTTTTTGTGGCTGTAGCTTATTTGTGTCAAGGTGTTTCATTCTCCCCGTATGTATGTGCAATACTTTTTAAGAACTAACTGTGACATCTTTATGAGCTATATATTCAATATTGTATAAATTCGTTGTGTAAATAAAAATTGACTTGTTTACTTTGTTTGCAGGGTCAGCTGGTTTGGGCATGCCCCCGGATTATATGAGTGTGGCAGCATCGGGTTTTTGTCCAAGAACTCTCAGTGATTTACACCCCACGTCAACCCTAAGTTCAGCCGAACTGGCTTTTGCCTTTGACAGTAAGTTGGTTCCTTGTGATTTTTCACATTTTTATCTCTTCTGACATGCAACGCCGTTTTTCAATGAAGCAATAATAATGTTATTTGTTCGTCGGTACTTAAGCTTCGTTTTACTACGAAAGAATTTCATTGACCTACTAATGTTTTATCGTTGTTGCCGCACATTTCACAGCGACAGTAATTTTTATTGTTAGGTTTACTGCTAGTGTCAAAATGTATGACCTATGCTGGAACTGTTAAGAGAACAGGGAATACTCACCACGACTAGTGTAGATGAACAAACATGCCTGCATAATAGCGTGTTCCATGTGTCAACACTACCTCCTGCCAACTTTAATATGACGATTTATGACTATCTATGCTGGATTGCATTGTAATCACTTTGTGCAATATGGTTCTGATACGGGGAATTAAATAGAACATTATAGAACCAGCTTTGAAAACGCTACCCGTTTCCCCTCTGCTCTAATCTGTTCTACTTCGGATTATGATGTCTCCAGTTCTGTCATTTTTTAACAAATTACATATGGCAAACAGTGTAAAAAAATCTTTTGATATACGGTAATTTATTTCCTAGACTTATCAACTATTTCTGATGCCGTTGACCAGTGCGGTTTGTATTGCACTATATTGATAACGGGATTTATTTTTTCTGAAATGTGATATAATAGATTTGCTAAGAGTAATTAGAAGTCGTTAACATTTCACACACCCGATGGGGGTGAGATATACGTACGATATTTTGTTTTGACGTGACTATTTAAATATACTAAAAACCTAAAACCCGTTTAAATACTCACACACCCGATGGGGGTGAGATATACGTACGATATTTTGTTTTGACGTGACTATTTAAATATACTAAAAACCTAAAACCCGTTTAAATAATTCTGGTTTTTTCAGCACTAATACGGTCTGAAAATGTCCAATGATGAACGAACAAAATGTACGCCAATTGATGCAGACATAAATTGCTAAAACAAACGTTTCTGTACTTGTATTACATTTAGAAAACTGTTTGACTGTTGTGAGATTTACAGTTTGTTTCGTAAGCGAGCATTATAATATACAATTTTGACAGCTTTTGTAGAACCAGACTTGCCAAAGAGCCATTTAGAAAAAAAGTCATGTACCTACGTGGCACATGATAAGTAAAATGCTTGTGCCAGTCATTTTCCCTGGGAAGACATTGTTTTTATGTGCATTATCTATCATCGTGCTCAAACCCGACGAGTCGAATTCATCTTATGAACTGCTTTTCATCGACTAGGCTGTAATAAATTATCCACAAATCAAGCTGTTTCTATTTGCATTTTTTGGCAATAAAAGATGAGACAAATTGTGTCCATCTGTTGTTGTCGTTGAGGTGCACGCAGGAAAGTACTGTGCATGGCTTGATATGATCTCTTCCTTCACGAACAGAAAACTGGGTTTAATTTTGGCCATATTTGTAGAATGAATAGACGAACATATAAATATTAAATGCAGGAAAATTTCTCTTTTGATTCAGTTCATTTTTTCTTACTTGTTTAAATGTTTCATGCGGAACATTCACTCACTACTCACCCTAGTCGTGTGTATTATGCGATAACATCGTACGGATTAAAATCCCAAGTGTTTCAAAAAGAGAAGAGAATTTTGACTATACGACTGGCTTTGCGCCTTTTTGTGAGCTTCACAACCGTGTGGTAATACAGCAATAAAAACAAGTATCAAAACGTAATTACCGTTTAAAGAAACAACCCTATTCAGAGAATATTTATTTTTCGTCAGAAGGCAGACACTGCAGACACTCTAATATCTACTACTTCCAATGTCCAACCTTGCTGCAAGAAAGTCCTGTACAAAATGACAGTAAATCATTAGCGGAGAAATTTATTTTGTTGTGATAACATTTTTGCTGGCACATTTGTACAATTGAATGAGCTTTGCATTATTCGCAAGAAGACAGAGAAGAAAGAGGAAACGGCCTCGGTATCATGGATGACTTAGCTTGTTATTGGTATCATTGCATCATGACTTGTAGCGTAGAGTTCAGTCGAATTTGTAAAGAGCCATGAATCATCACCGTCATTGCGAACGTGAAAACACTTTTTGTGGTAATAGTAATAACATTACTTGCAGAAAAAAAAGAAAATTAGTATGTGCAAAATTGCTGTTGACTGTAATGATTGATTGATACCTGCATACAGGAACATAAATAACCAAATAAATAAATAAATAGCCAAGCCTTTGGCTTCCCGCAAAGGTTTCATGGCGCATGGTTAATATATACCGGGGAAGAAAATTGAAACAACAAACTATAGCTAAGAACTATTCCCTTACTTGGCAGCCATTTGCTGTACTTTTATGGTCATATATGCTAAATTTCAAAATAAATAATGAAATCTTGTGGAACTGCAAAATTTGAGTTAATTTGGCACAATTACAAGTTACGCTCGGCACCTTAAAACATTTTGCTTTTTTTTAAATTTCAGGTGCCAGATTCACCAGTCCTCGCGCCAGTGTGAATCGGCAGCAGTAAGCATAGAATATATTGGTAGAAAGGTTTATGCCGATATTGTTATACTAAAAATAATGTAACTGTTGATTGTGTTGGCAGTATAGTAGTGCAAAACTTATTAATGGTGTTATCTTTCTCACTTGCCACGCTACGCTGTAGTACTGTACGCTATTGTGAATGTTGACAGTGACATGACTGCTTCTGATTTTGAAGCTGTGAATTTTTTCAACTGGTTGCTTTTATATGGAAGTGTACTTTTCGACGTATCAGATAAGCTGCGCTGACTACTGGCGGCTTCAATGTTTTCATTGTAGAGATTATCTATAGAGTATCTGATACCACCACAACAATAATTATATTCTCAGAAGGTCCCCCGGGCATTAAATGATACGCACGTAAGGTGGTTTGCATTGAAGCTATTTTGTTTGTAAGTTTATGTGTAGAACACAATGCACTGACTATCATTATGTGGTAGACTTGCCTGCAGATAAAAGATCCTTCCCGTTGCAATTCCTGAGCATCATTTTCAATCACACAAGGATCGATAACTTTATATTGTAGTGCTTATACTGATGCTTGTTATAATAATGTTTATGCTTTTATTTTTGGATTGATTACGTTGCCTCGCATGCTCGCGCTATTACTACACTACTTGTGTCGATTTGTGAAGATTGAAGATATAAATAGTACCAGTAAGGTAGTGGTCGTGGTCACTGATGAATAATTTCTCGATCAAGTTTATCTTTGTGGAGTCTTTCTCCTTTCTGCCTTTTGTATCTTTTAAAATTACGAGTCGTTTCCACGCTCATCAGACATGCATATTTCAATCGCTCGATTGACTCGGTTTAAAATGCCGAGAGAAAGAGAGAAATCTTCCGATTTTGTGAAAAGAGCCACGACTACGACGACCATCGCCATCATTATGCATCATCATCCTTTTCGTCAAACCATAACTTTGTCTGCACGTTGTTGCTCTCATATTGATCACCACATATTATAATATGCATTTGACTGAGAATCTTCAGTTTTGAATGCTTCTGCATCCTCATTTATCAGTCGGCTATTCTCGTTGTCGGTTGCGGTTTAAAAATTAAGAAAAACTTCCTTAGTTTTTTCTACAGTTTTTCTTGATACCAAATTAAACACGTTTTGCTTGCAGACAAAACTAAAATCCAACCTCTTGCTGAAAAATGAATGCTTACCGAAATTGTAAGTATCATGAGGTAGCATCAAAAATTTACAAAAAAATCATGTAGAAATCAATACTTTGCTGGTAGCAAAACGCTGGTAAAAATAGGATACATTTCGGACATCTTATTATGATTCATGACGGGCTCTAGGGCAGTAATTAAGCTCAATTTACTTTGTGTTGAATAATTCGCTCTGGTTATATCTGGCATGATAAAAAGTTTTCAAAAACTTTATTACAAAATGTATGTGTGAATTAGCTGTAATAGAGTATGTCCATTGGTGATTAGTGTAGTATTTATGATGATGAGTGATTGATATTATATATTCATTATTAAAAACTGCTTCTTTTAAATTACTACACAACTACTTCACA
>JAHZNB010005352.1:0-15867 GCA_027744295.1 Callyntrura guangdongensis
ATTGCGGGCATACGTCCCAATTTTTTACTTTAACATGGGAAGGTGCATACGTCCCAAAAACTCCCAATATCGACAGGCCAACCAAGGGATACAATAGCGGGAGGTTTTGTCACTCTTATACTCTATGATTCTGCACAGCTGCTGCAGTCTACTTACAACTTACGTAGGCGTGCCTGAACAAGAGAACGGTCATAGACTACCATTTAATTCAGTTCAGTTAATTCTTATACACATGGTTGTTTCGTGGGTGGTACTTGATTGTAAGATTGAGCTAACTGTAATTTGTAAATACCTGTAAGTACCTAAGGTTTCAACGTATTTAACTTGCAAGTTTTCTGTTAAGAGGCTTTTGATTTGCCAAAAACAGATTTAAATTCGATCATTTAGCCTCTTTTATTTAGTCTAGTCTTTGATTTTCATGTGAATTATTAGCGTAATACAAACATTTTGACTTTGACATGTTTAGGAATATTTTGTAAGGACTTGTCAGATTACTTTACGTATACAAAATACAATTTGTATAAAAACCACGATCGGTATATACCTACATTTGTTCGATGTATTTGATGGTGAATAAAAGGCGATTGTAAATTTGAAACACGTCTTTTGAAGAATCCAAGTAAATATACTATATCTTTACTAAAATTATTTTCTTTGATCATTGCAACAACAACAGCAAAAGCGATACCATCGTTGTGCCCGCTTTTCTCCGGTATCAACTTCTTCCAACTCATCGTCAGCAAACTTTAATGTTCGCCGTGAAGATCTTATTGCAGGCACAGGTTGAACTACGGGCTTGGTTGAAGGTTGTGTCGTTGTGGATGTGACAGCTGGAGCTGGAGCTGTAATTGGCGGCGGTGGGAAAAACTTTCGTTGTCTTAATTTTTCTATGGGTTCATCTAAGTTAATTTTCATTAACTCGTTCTCCTTCATTTGATGTAAATCAAAAATATCTAGCTGTTCATAGTCATTTTTGAACTGGTCAAAAACAACTATAGCCAGTGTCCACAATTCTTCAGCTTTCTGAATACTGTGCATGCACGGCAATAATTCCTCGTAAAGCTCTGCCAGAAATCTGAGAACGTACATGGATCAAAGTTTGCATTCAATGCTCATAATTAGTTGGGAAAAGGGAGAATAATAATTCATTATTTAAATAAAATGTCTACAGATTGACATATTGACATACTTATACACCGGTGTAACAATAAACTTGACGAATTTATATTCGATTGCTGGTATGTAAGCCACATCGCGGTCCATCATGGGAATAGGTTGGAAGCCCAGTTGTCTTTCCATGTCTCCCTGATTAAAAAATTCCTGCAAAATGCCTTTCTATAAAAGTAAAGTTTCTGTGAACATCCTTGTAATGACAATTCATATGCAGCTATCCTTTTTTCATCCTCTAATTATTATTTATACAGTATAATTACCACGGTGGGCAAATTATCGTCCCATCTTTTGCAGTTGTCGCAAAGATCGGCTGCTGTCATAAATAGGGAGAGACGTGCCATTTTTCTTTTTTTGCTATTACTCGACTTGGCATCAGCAAACAGTTTATCTCTAATTTTCATATGTTTAGCAATGTCAGTGGCTATCAAAGCAATATAAAATATGTTAACAATTTTGTTTTATGTCATTTTCAGCAAAAGAAAAGTAAGTGCAGATTATTACCAATGATGTTCCATGTGAGAAGTTCTACAAAGTTCTTGTAATCGACATCATTGAATGATTCTAAAATATTGCAGTCTTCTCTGTGCAAAATGGCTAAAGCGATTGAAAGATGATGCCTCTAGTAAATAAAATGATGTTACGGCAATTTACACAACAATCCTGGATATTTACAGTAGTTGCACCATGTAGGCGTTTTGTTCTGATACGAAAACGAGGCTCGGCTTACCTCCATAACAGAATCCTCAGTGGCGTACAGTTTATATATGTCTGAATTTGTGTACGATTGAAACTTTTACTAGGCAGAAAATGAAAAAAGAAGGAGAACTTTAAATTAAACGAATAACAAACTGCCTTTTTTGCTGAAACAGTACTTACTCCAAATGCCCTTGTTCAATCAACTTCAGTTTCCGAATCAGCAAGTACGCAAAATGAGCCACTGATACGGCATGATACCAATTGTGATAAGGTAGCGGTCCGTACCCCTGTTGAACAGACATTATGAATCTGCAAATTCAAAGGAAATTAGTTTTTCCTCAATAATATTTTATCTGCGAGCTAAACTTCCCATTGCCTGCCACACCCGTAAATATTACCGAATTAAAATAGATCTCCTTATTTTGAAATCCTTAACAATGTCCAGCTCATAAAAAATTTCAAGCGCAATGCCAGCAATATCTTGTTCCGGAAAGCAGCGTATGCATAAATTAAATTCATCGAATAAACCACGAAATACATTGGATGTTTTTCGATGATGCGTGATAAACTGCTCCACCGTCGACCGCTTTACCTAGCAAACGTGATAATCAAAGTATATTAATGTATTTAGTTTAACATGACAAATTCAAAACTATAGTTTTTTTTTGTAAATCTTACAAAATGAATACTACAAAGCATTTCATTAATAATATTTCGCCGTCTAAAGTTCCTTTCTCTCCTATCCAATAAAACCGTACAAGTTAGCAGACATGCTGTGTGTTGACAAAACAGTAAAACCAGTTCGAAATCCTTAAGATTTAGAACTTTGTCCCTCTCCGCAAGCTCAATCACCAGAGCCGACTCCCCTGAGTAATCAACTACCTAGCAAAAAAAAAACTTTCGTCATTCGGATCAAATGCCATTTTTAAGGAATAACAACAATATCAAAATACACAATTTTGTACTTACAGGAGTTATAAGCAAAGCCCTTTATTAGTACAAAAATAATTAAACCGCAAAGTTTAAAATTTATCAAAAATAGTAAAAATTGTGAAACGAGGGGGAATATATTTATATATATAGTCTTTTTGATTTTTACCGCGTGTTGCAATTTCCTATCGAATGAATTTGTCTCGCCGAAATGTTGAAATCTGCATAATCCGACACGTTATTAATTCGCATCCCCTTCTTGTGTTTGGCAACCCAAGTTAGACCTGCAACCAAATCTCCGCTCATTGGTATCTCCGAAAGAGCATGGATCTGAATAAAAATTCACCAAAATTCAATTGCCACCGATTTTATTAACCACTTTGCATTCAACAGTTTTAAATTAGTCACGTTCAACAGTTTGTGAAAAACCTTTTTATTGGGACAAGTGGCTCTACCAGGGTGGCCAAAGCTGGTATGATATTTTCTCAGCAAATTGTCTCCCTCCTCGACGACAAAAATTGTGAAATTTTTGCAGCCACCTAGGTTTGCAACTTCTAGCCCAATTTGTGAGAGAGCTAACTAAAGAGATTCTATTGAGGAGTCATTTGTCGACGTAACAATGTGTTACAGTGTATGTTAGTTTATTACAGTATCATTTTCCGAAACACTAACCTCAGGATTAGTACCTACAACCTTTTCTACTTTTTCAATGGCGTCCAGCACTACACTGTAGCCGTTCAATGCATCATCATCATCCGTGTGGGCTTGGGTCATGACAGCATAAGGTACAAGAACACTTTTGAAAAACGGTTATACGTTTTAGCGAAATTGTAAACGTTTTGTATTTAAGAACTGTATGACTATTTGTTTTTTACTAATTACTCTAAAGTATCCCGCAAAACTGGCACCTTCTTTTCAAAAAATTCTTTTGGAAGCTTGTTTTTAAAAGATATGGCGATAACGGCTGATAAATGATCGTTCAAGCAAAAAATTGGAATCGCGACAACCATGTCAGGTATTACTCCAAACAAAGGTTTCCATTGACATAATTTAGTTAACATCTTTTCCGATTCGTCGTTGTGTAGTAAAGGCGCCCTGGCTGCTACCACTTCTTGAATACACTCAAAATCTGACTATTTGAAAGAGAAAATAGAGCATTGTCGACAAAATTGGCCACCTTTGATGCAAGTTTCTACACGGCTTATCAAAAGTAGGTTTTGATACAAGGACGTGTGTACAGCAGTACTGCCGTTTCATACCATTTTATAAGACTCAAAAGATTCCAGGGCGGTTGTTCCTCGGGCATATAATCGAAACGATTGTTCGCCTTTCAATATCCTTAAGACAATAACAGTTTTGCATGCGGCCACTTCGGACATTATCTTTTTTGCAAAAAAATATTAGTCAGTTGGAAGGACGCTTACAAGGAAGGAAATGGTACGATGTCATAATTTTATAGCTGCTTCTCCAACGGTGAACTTACATATTTACTGATAGTTAACATATTTGACATGGAACTACTTGCATGAAACGCAGCTAGGACCTTGGACTCCAAACTTACAAATTGACGGTCTTCTTGTTGATCTACACGTTGAGCGGATTGTTTGTGGCTTTTGTGTTGCTGCTGCTGCTTGGCTACTTCCCGTTTGGCAGCCACTTTTTGCATGTGAAATCTAATTGTGTCAACGGAATTCATAGCTGTGGTTGTAACTTTTTGTCACAAAACAGCCAACAGCAGTAGAGAGCACAAAGAAGAGGACAGGTTTGAATGATGGTTGCTGTTATCTGTAGTACTGGGATTATTAACAGTGTGTAGAAGAAATTGAGCAAGGTGTGGTATAATCATGTTGACAAGTCTGCTGCATCAGTGGCTGTTATACATCCCTTTATAGCGGGATATAATCAACAGATTTTATTTATATTAGAATATATTTCCAAACAATAAAGTAAAAAAATCTATTTATATGCAACCGTTTGTTTCATTTTGAAAATCACAGTTTTTTTCAAATGAGCTACATTTTTTTGTTGTTCCAACTTGATGGCATCACTACAGCTACAATGAATGTAAATATTATGCCCTCATAAAAAGTCTATGATGGAGGTCCCCCACCCTCGGTTTTTTAGTTCTTGATACGAAATCTACGAGATAACGTAACGATGATTAATGCCTACCCCTCTTCACATAAGCACGTACATAAAATGTATGTTTGAGTACCAGTCTTGGGACATCCGACACCCACACACTAAAATTCCTTCTTCCTGTAAACAATCCACTCGTTTGATTCGTTTGATATTGCATTTTCATTTTTTCTCTTTTGATCTGCTGATGCATTTTTCTGTGTTACAATTTGTTTCTGGAGAATTAGTGTTAAGAACGGTTAACCTGATTTTTTTTAAAGCAAGTACATTAAAACTACATTAGACTTCACATTTTGAGACTGTGTTGGTCTGTGTTGGCAAAGTTCAGCATACAAAAATTCTCATAATTACACTTCTTTAGTAAACAGTGTTTCTCTACTTCACATCCTGACGACTTGTTGGCGTGACCAAAGCTGTAATTTTTTACTCTGTAGAAAGTCTTAAAGCAGAGCATAATCACTAGGCACTACTGTTTTTGAAGGTTTGAGTTACACGTTGTACTTTTTGCATGGGCATATTCCTAGAATTGATCTCTGCGTGTTTCGGACAAGAGAAAATGTTATCAATAACTTGCATAAAACAATCCAAAAAATGCTACCAGAACCCCCACTTGGACTGGGTGGGTCTCTACCTGTATCATACAAAATGTATGCATATAATATGCTGAGCATTTTCTGCTCGACTGTATTTTCTTTTTCTTCTCCAGTTATTCGACTCACTAGATGCCTTTTACCATTTGCGTGCAAATCATTTCCCCCGTGCGAATACCGTTACATATGCAATGTGTACCCAATATTGCCTGTACAGGTATCGATGCTGATGCTACCATACCGTTGTTTATTATTACCTATTTATGTTTTCATAGTCCAGTACATACTCAGAAATTACTTATTGTATAGTAAAATTGCAATACATTTCCTCATCGGGAAGTTAAAGGATTGTTTTACTTATCAGATCACGCAATCAATGTAATAATGTTGGATATTCTTAAAAGTAACATGCTTTGAAAAAAGGAATTACGTAATAACAACAAGACGAATGAATGTCCCTTGTGACATTTTCTCATCAATCTACAAAAATATGGTGAAATTTTCCCTACACGTTCTTTGGTATAAAATTCGATTTTTGTCAACTTCGGAAATAATCCTTTAAAATAATGGCTTTCCTGTAGGCAGTGGAATATGGGCTGCTTGACTTGTGCCATTTGACATTTCGTTTGCTACGGGGTGTTAAAATATTCCGTAATTTGAATCCAACATGTGATTTTGGTTGCTATTATGCTCAAAAATCTCCGTTTTCCAAATAAAATATGCTGAGCCTTGATCTTTTTTCAAAAAACCGTAAGCTATATAACAACAGCAACTTCCTGTTTCTTATGTACAACGACTACAGTGACTGATGCTGAATGGTACATGCCTGTTCCACTCAAGCGTAGGTACGTGCGCCATTCTTTTGGAATGTTTATGGACTTTCTCTTCCCCAAGAACGACATTACTTTTTAACATAAAATCTGGAAAAGGAAAGCTAAAGCGGAGACCAGGAGTTTGTCCACATTTGGCATTTGCGAAACAAACAACGGTGGGTGTAATGTCCCCGTGGCTGACTGGACTCTGTAAACTTAGAACCCACAATTTTATTCCCTTTGCACATGCACGACATTACAGTCGAGAGTCGAATCTTGCTCAAAAAACAGACGGTCGTTCCTTCAACATCATTTTGTAGACAGGCGGCTTGAACCATACATACGTCGAATCACAAGCGATTTACAGAAAATTCTTCACTTAAATGAGATCCAAATCTTATTTACAGACTTTGCTGAAAGGCTAAGCTGCTGGAGAAGGTGAAGAGTAAATTAAAAAATAGTTGAAACACAAAAAAGTTCTACCCAACTTTTATCCTTGAAAATTGTAACTTATTTTACTTACTACGCGCTACAGCAGCAGACGTCTTTTGGATTTTCACCTCACCTTGCTTGCATACAAGTTGCAAGTTGAGAAACGAATAAATTACTACAGATTACTATTACTAGAAGTGATTATTAGCGTGTTGAAAGTTGAAAAATAATTATTGTACAAGTCAGTACAATAAAGAGGACTTACAATAAGAGCCGCAATCAAAACACATGATATTGGATTAAAAAACTCAAAATTATTTCTTGTTTGGCTTAGCATAAAGTTTTTTTCTTCAGTTTTTACAACCTGTAACGTGGTATGCATATATTACGTCGCTTTCTCTATTTTTTCTCGTACTTTAGGATAGGAACAGCGTTGACCGTCGTAGCCTGTGTTTATGCATACCAGCTTGCAAAGGCAAAATTGTGTACGGAAAGGGCGGAGTACTTTGTTGTACTTTCAACAGAAGATAAAACACATATTCAACTAATTAATATAGCATTATTTTAGGTTTTATTAGACTGTGCAATCCAACTCCATCGGTTCTATAGTTTGTGTGTTGTGAAATATTACACCCTGTATACCGTGCGCTTAAAAACGTAATTTTCTTTGTAACTGATCTTGACCCCAAAAATATGCAAAATGGAAGAGGAAAAGTACGTAACTTGCCATTTAATTCTTATACTGTGTTTATCTTTGTGGCTCGTTTTGTTTTAAATGCATGAGCAACTCTCTTTTTTCGCTTTGCTGTTAGCTACCTGTGTGGCAACAAACTTCCTTTGTGAAGGAATGGCAAAAGTTTCATGATAGAGTGAAATTTTTATTTTTATTAGGCTGCATATGTTATGCATGTACTTAAAGCTGCAATCTCCTTTTGCTCCGTTCTATGTCTCTGAGTTTACAGACCGTTGAAAAAGGTTGGTAGTATACATTTTGCTTTACTGTACGCACACGGCACACACCGCACACATCCATCACGGCAGAATTATGCAAGTTCAAATTCGGAATCGCAAACCATGAATTTTGCAGGCTTGCATAATAGATTTTGTTTTTACAATTTGGCTGACCACCCTGTTTAAAATCATACCCGTGCTAAAATAGATTCTCATTATTCATTTTAAACACCTTAAACACATCAGGGGTCAACAGAAGTTGCTATTTATAACGAAACAAATGAGTCGTGTTATGATACACCCTTCCGGTGGAGGAAGTCCTTTTAAAGGAAAAGGTAAAATTAGTCACCTGCCTTTCATTTTTTAACTAATTATGTAGTTGATAGTCTACACCTTCTTCTGTAGCTCTTATGCTTAGTTATTTATCGTTGTTACTTCTCAGGGAAAATTTCCGTGGTTCTCCAGCAGCCAACGGATAAGGGGACTGAATACTTAACACCTGAATCAATCCCTTCCATACCGATTCAGGAAAGAAGACTTTCTTCTGCCAAAGGTAAAGTACCTTTTTAAAAATTGACACGTTTTTGCAAATTGTATTGTAATGCACGATTTAAATCATGGCTTAAAGTCATAAATTAAAAACGGTTTTGTAGTGGATCTTTGCTTGGAGACTGCATTAAGGGGAAATCAGCACTTGTTTATAAAGCAAGCAGTGGTTGCAGCTGAATGTAGGTCGTTAATAATCATTATTTCTGTCATTCTTTGTGATATATTGTTTGTGATTTTATGCAAGTGATTTAAATTATCTTTTACGCAGTCTTTCTGAATGCGGCAAACAAGTACGAAATTTTGAACAGCTCGGGAGACAGACTGCTGCTTGTGGCAGAGACTACAGATTTGTTCACGAGATTATGCTACGGCGGATGGCAACCTTTTCAGTTGAGTGTGTACCGGGCAAGGCCGTTAATTACGTTGGATCCAAACCCAAGAGAACAAAGGAAAGAAAAGTTTATTGAAGTGCTTCGATTCGAAGGAAACCCTGGTGCTTGTGGGAATATGGGCGTAATGTCATCGTTTAATAAGATTGATTAATTTTGCGGATAACTTAATATGTATATTATAGTTGTTTGTTTATGTTAACGTTTGAATTTGCCCAACTTTCAGTACATTAACGTAACGGACGGAAAGAAGGCACTAGGTTCCGTGCAACAAACAAAAAAATACTCTCGTGCACAGTACTCTGTTATAAATTCAGAGGGCAACGAAATACTCCAAATTAAAGGACCTAACATGTGCATGTGTTGCATAAGTTGCCTCTCTTGCAGATCAATGACGGGACATGTGGAATTTGATATTTTTAACCCTGTGGATAACGCCAATGTTGGAAGAATTGCAAAACAGTGGGGTGGAATAGCAAGGGAAGTTTTCACAAAGGCGGACATTTGGGGTCTTAAATATGCACCAGATATGAACCTGGACACAAAGTCGGTTTTGTTGGCGGCAGTGTTTTTAATTGTAAGCCTTAAAACATCAAAACCAATTCCTCATTTTATACTTTCCACAACCATGTATCTTAATTTATTTTATCAACAGGATTTTCAATATTTTGAGAGATGAAGAATACAATTCGCGGAACAAATTGGGATCAGTAAGGCATGGACCTAATGTATAACTATAAAATATTGAACACACATATCCTATTGCATAATAGGACATTTCTCAAGTTAATGTTGTATTGTAAAAAGATTTATCTTCGTCTAGCGTTCCTTATATTTACTCAAAATATATTGTATAGAATTTTAAAAATTAAACATAAAAAACCAATTGGATTTATTTCGTAGGTTAGGTTAGCCCAAATTAGTTGACTGTTGTAATAAAGAACTTTTCAACTCGTGCATGTTACATCATTTCCTTCATTTTCAATCACGCTACTTTCTTTGGTGAGAGTTTCCTCCTTTCCTTCGTTCCCACTGCTGTGCTCAGTTTTCTTTTCCAACATGCTCACTAGTCTCGTGGCTAGCGTGCTAGTACTATTACAGTCCTTTAAATGAGCTGCAGTTAACGTTAACCGACTTCCGAGTAAATTTCCCATATAGTTCCGAACTTCAATTAGTAATAAGCTATCAACTCCAATACATTGAAATTCTGCGTTGTCGTCAATGTTTTCATCCGGATCCATTTTCAGCATGTTCTTTAGCATGTTCTTTATATGCCGTTTGAATACGTGTATTTTACTTTCTCTACTCTCACTCTGATCCACTTCGGCCCAAAATTGATCTGTATTTATCATTAGCGTAGGAGCTTTTACGTCACCGAATAGCCGCTTATCGTCCAAATATGTTTTCACTTTTGGAAACAATGTTACTACCATTCCAAAAGACTCCACGTTCATTACACAAGTTTGAAGTCGGTTGGACTTGAGAATGGCTTCGATAGACCGCAATCCCTGGGTGGTGGCAATTGGCCTGATTCCGGGAAGATCAATTTCAGTAGCGACACCCTATTCCAAAAGAAGAAAATTAGTGAAGTCCCATTATTTCAGTGTTTTTTGTTTGTTTTTGAAGGTTTCAATTCAATCACATACCGACTTCTCCCCAATTGGCAAAATTAATGGTCGTTGCAGGTAACCCCATGGAATGCCTGTAATGCGCAAAGGCGTCTTGAAACAAGTTTGCTGATGAATGATTAATTTGTCCAGGACTTCCAAATAAACTTGTCACCGATGAAAACAAAACAAAGTGCTCCAATCGATGTTTTTTCGTTAGATTATGCAGATTCAAAGTGCCTGTCACCTTTGCATTGTATGTAGTTTGAAATTTTTCCCAAGATTGGTTAGGTATTGTTCCATCGCTCAACACCCCAGCTGCGTGCATTATTCCACGGAGTTGAGGCCACTTCATTGTTTCCATTTGTTCAAGCATTTTCTGAACTTGGTTGTTGTCGCCAACATCTACCTGCCATGCTTCCACCCGTTTTCCATTGTCATTCCAAGTTTTCATTAAGGCTTTAACTTCTGACCTTGGGGCGTTTCGACTTATAAGAATTAAATTGTTTGCCCCTGAATTCAACATAAATTTTGCAACTTCAAAGCCGATTCCTCCAACGCCACCCGAGATAACGTATGTGCTTCGATCGTTAAACAAATATGTTTTTGGAAACTTTCTCCCCTGAATATTCTTAACATCCATTTCAGGCATTATGCAAACCACCTTCCCAATGTGTTTGGCCTTTTGCAAATAACCCATAGCTTGTCGAATGTTCACAGCATCAAAACGACAAAAAGGGATAGGTCGTACAAAATTTTTATTTATGCAAGACATCATCTCATCTAGAAGCTCCTTCCAATCTTTTTCTTCGAGAGCGGTTAAATCAGCCACGGTGTAATCAATGTCTTGGCGCAGTTCGTGAACTTGCTCTGTCTTCCAAATGTTCAGTTTACTCATTTCCACAAATCTCGCCTGTTTGGCACATGCTTTGATCGATGCTTCAACAAATCCCGGACCGGTCAGTGAATTAAGAACTAGGTCAACCCCTCGGCCGTTAGTATCTTGTAGAATTTTGTCACCATAATCAGTATTACGGGAGTGGTAAACATACTGAATACCAAGGGATCTAAGATATGCCCTTTTTCGTCGACTTCCTGCTGTGGCAATTATAGTAGCACCAAAATGGTTGGCAATTTGAATGGAACTGAGCCCCACCCCACCGGAAGCAGTATGAATGAGAACAAAGTCATCCTGTTTTATTTTGGCCACTGTCACCAGACAATACAAGGCTGTGGCGAACGCGGCTGGAATGGTTGCTGCTTCTGCAAAAGTAAAATTATCCGGGACGCGAATAACCATATTTTCTTTAGTTGCAACATGACTGGGAAGTGCTTGTTGAGCCGTGTTCATTCCAAAAACAGGATCTCCAATTTTCCATTTAGTAACCAATGATCCCACTTTTGTCACTATACCTGCAAAGTCAGACCCAATCGAGTTGACCTTGTCAAACTGGGCGATTGGTTTGAGTACGGCGAATATATCCCGAAAATTTAAAGCACAGCACTGAATCTGAACTTCAATTTCATCCTCGTCTAATGAATAGTTGTTTAACAGACCAAACTCCAGATCCGAAATTGCCTTAGTCGCAGGAAGTATTAGCTGAAAGCGATCGCAAAATGTTGGTAGAGTTAACGCTTCATTCACAATTTTCAAAGACGTCAATCGAGGAGCAATTCTTTTACCATCCCGAAACGCTATTAATTCTTCCGCATCATTTGTCCAGAAAAGTTCGTAAAATACATGGTTGAGCATGTTGTCGTTGTCTGCCGAATAGTTTGCAGGTAAATCAAGGCAATGCATACTTATATCTGACTGCTCATTCCGCAGTGTCTTGGCCATTCCCCAAATTGTTGATGCTGCCGGATTAGAACACTTGGAGTCTTCATAGCAGAGAAAAGCCCCACTAGTCAACGCATATATTCTTGGAGTTACCCTGTTAAGTTCTAGCAAGCCTTGACACAAGTGTAAAAACGGCAAGGAAAATTGTTCCTGATCGTCGAGTGGTCCAGGTGAAAGAGCCCACGAGTAAATTATCCCCTCAAAGGTGTCCCCTTCCAGAGTTTTCAACAGGTTGGCGATTTCCTGCTTACCCATTGCCGGATCAAAATTTTCCTTTCGGTAATAATTTGCACTCTTGTCAATAACAACCACAATCCTGTTTAGACGTTTTAGCCGCCTCTGAATTTCTGCGGAAATGTAAGACCCGTCACAAAAGATAAGCCAAACATACTGAGCCCGCTTTACGCCGACAATTGAACTTCCACGAATATCCTGATTTTGATTGACTTGGTCAAACACATTTTTATTTCCAACTTCAATGGAGTAATCTTCAGCGGCAAACGCAAAAATGCAACTATGCACGTCATTATAGCATCCAAGACTGGTAGCCAACGTATATCCTGTAGATCCTAAAACATTAACCCATTGCGGCCCGGAAATGGTCGCGTGACTTGGTCTCAAGTCGTGGTCTGTCATTCGCCAGTATCCTTCTAGAAGACCAACAAGCAAAGTGATTCTTCGATCTGGCTTAGTCGTCTCAGTAATTTGAATGTTCCCACCGGTTTTCAGCAGCATTCGTAGATTTCTCAATGTTTCCCTAATATCCCTAGTAGCATGAATTACCTCACAGGCAAAGATTATATCGTAGTACTCCGGGGTGAATCCTTGCGACAGGGGATCTTCTTCAATGTTAAATGTTTTGAATTGCATGTGTTCCTTATATTTGTCAAACTTTTCCTCGGCGTTAATGAAAAACGCCGCGGAAATGTCTGTAAACGTGTACGAAAATTTTATTTGATTGGACTCAACGAATTTAAGATAATCCCTGGTTCCACTCCCGGTTCCACTGCCCACCTCCAAAACACGGAGTATCGCCGAGTCTCTGTTAATCTCTGCGTAAATGTTGTTGGAGCTGGTCATGACGTTATTTAAAATCTCTCCTGTTTTAGCAAGCCACGGTCGTATTATTGTGTAAAAATCACCTAGATTCGGTTTAGAAACATCTTCGGGAAAAAGGGTGTTTAGTGGAGAAGACTTTCCAGTAAGGAAGTCAGTAAGACATTGACCCATCTCTGAGATGATGCGATAGTCGCCTCGTGAACGCTCCGCTTCTACCACTGTTTGCAAGCAAAGTTGTTCAATTACCTTTTCGGAGGATGGTAACTTTATTATTTTCCCGATGTAATGTTCCTTTTCGTTTGTCAACACTTGAACAATCCCATCGAGGGCTAATTCAGTAAAAAAGTAGCGCATAAAGTTCCATGCCGTGTCAATGATTCCTAAGTTTGCCATCAAGTCCCCTAAAACAATTTTTTGTCCTACATATGGCTGCCAGCCCAGTTTGTAAAGAGCATTGAGGAAGTAAAGCAGAGTTAAATCATCCAAATGATGATAAATCATTAGCTCCTCGTCATCCAGTTTGTTTAATTTTGCAGAAGTCTCCATAATTTCGTCACTGACATAATTGTTGGGTACATTTCCTTCGATACGGACTGGATTTGCTCTCCCATGCAGAGGTCCTTTCATTGGCTTCCAGATTTCTTCCCAAAGTTGCGGCATAGCAGAAGATTGTTGTTGTAGAACTGACTCCACCAACTTTACAGTGGTTTCCCAAAATTCGATTCCATTCATTGACGCCAGTACGCAACCCGATCCATCTAGTAAAAGTGCCGTTGTTTCTGGCACGCCGCCACCACTTTTACACTTTGTTGTTTTACAAAAGACGAACCGCTCGTTAGATACTCCACCACCATCAGACAGCCAAACAAATTCGCGAATATACACAGGAACATGAAGCTTTTTATTAATTCGATCTTTATTTGTAAATAGCATTGACGCCTGCAGTAGCGCATCCAAGATGACAGGGTGAATAAGGTAAGCATTGAGGTCATTCGCCACAGGTACTTTTACTTCAAAAAGAATACCGTCATGATCGCTTTCATTGTCCCCTTCCTGTTTCCACCCGCAAACCAAGCTTTGAAATGTTGAACCAAAGTGAAGCCCCACTTCAGGTAGCTTTTCGTACATTTCTTTTGTAATAGACAGTTTTTCCCATTTCTCCAGTATTTCTGTAATATCGACATGTGCCAAGCTGTACTTGCTCTCGTCTAAAACCATAGGCAGGAAACAAGCGGAAGCGTGCGTTTTCCATTCCCCGCCAAGAGACGACATGGATGATTCATTCCCATCGATGGCATTACAGTTGTCTCGAAACCAATGCGACACTTTAACAGAATAGCCCAGCCCTCCAGCGTTATCATCCTTTTCGCTATCATTTAGTTCAATTACCGTCTGTAGTCTACACGTTTTCCCATCATGAAGGGCCAGTGGGGCTAGAATTTGAAATCCTTTCAAAATTATCGGTCTACGGGGTCTAAAAAATTCATCTTCTAAACCTTGGACGGCACAATGTCCAGCCACTACGCACATTTCCAAAAATGCAGCACCCGGAAAGATGATTGTGTTTCCTATGGCATGCTCGTTCAAGTAGCTCAAGATCCTAATAGATATGTCATTTTCAAAAATGGCCACGGTAGACTTTGACGAATTACGAATCATGTGCCCTACAAGAGGATGAATATATGCAGGTTTGCTTTGAAAATCAACCCAAATCTTTTTCCTTTGAAAAGGGTAAAATGGAAGGGAAACCTTGCTTCTCTTGTAATACTGGTCGAAACCTTTCCAATCTATGCTTACTTTGCACAGATCAGACAAAAATAGTTTTCCCAAACTCTCCAACATCACCTCCCAATCGTTTTGATTTTTCCGGAGGGATGGTAGACAAATAATTTCGTTTCCGCTTGAAATATTGTTCTTCATAACAAATGCTGACAACACAGGCCTAGGACCAATCTCCAAGAATACTTGGCATCCCTGTTCAATGGCGGATTTACTGGCATCCAAAAAATTTACCTGTTCCCGCGTGTGACGAACCCAATATTCGCTGGTCAAAATGTTCGCCAACTCCGTAATCAGTTGTCCCTTCATTCCGGAAATAAATTGACAATTTGTTTTCTTCTTTAATTTGAGTAATCTATTCTCTTGCTGGATCACAGTCTCCACGATTTTTCGATACTCCTTTAAAATAGAATCCATGTGGCTGGAGTGAAAAGCATGTGTGGCGGCAAGAACCACACATTTGACTTGCTGACCCCCACAAAATTCTGCAAATCTATCAATAAGCTCAGAATCGCCAGCCAAAACAGTTTGCTCAGAGGAATTAATGGCAGCAATGGAGATGTCCTGTTTCCTGGTTGTTTGGAACGCATGCAGTAGCTGTTCAGTGCCGGACTGGCCAACGTTCAAAACCAACATTTTACCTTCCGGCAAGCAATCAATAAGTTTACAACGCTGGACTACTAGCTCTAATGCAGATTCTAAACTGAGAATACCACAACAAATTGCCGCTGCAAATTCTCCTAAGCTATGCCCTGCCAAGTGAAGTAATAATAATGGTATTACAAAATACTTTTATAATATAAAAAACAGTGATAATAATTTTTTCAGTCTTTTCTTCACCTAATGCAAAATCCGCTTTGATTCCCCAAGATTCCCACGTACGAAGAAGAGCATACTCCACCACAAAAATGGCCACTTGAC
>JAHZNB010005353.1:0-11488 GCA_027744295.1 Callyntrura guangdongensis
TGAGCAGAATTGAAGAAAATAAAAAGTCGTCAGAATTGGCTCAAAATCTGGTATATGGTAGTGTCGAAAACGCTGATTAACATGGTGGCAACATTTTTTTAAATTTTGCTCCATTCGCCCCCTATAGGCCAGAAAGTCCAAAAAATAAAAAGTCGTAAGAGTTTTAGCAAAATTTAAAAACTGTTTTCACCATGTTAATCACCGTTGTCGACACTACCAAATACCAAATTTTGGGCCAATTCTGACAACGTTTTAATTTTCTGATTTTCCGCCTTTTTTACCCATAGGGCACGCCATGAGCAAAATTTAAAAAACTGTTGGCACCATGTGAATCAGCGTTTTTGGCACTACCAAATACCAAATTTTAGGCCAACTCTAACGACTTTTATTTTCCCGCCTTTTTTGGGGTGTAAGGGGCGCAACCGTCGATAAAATTCGCGACAAATTACAGATTCGTAATCAGCGCATAAAAATGTAATATCCTACCAATTTTCAGCGAAATTGAAGACAAGAAGTTTCTGACAGGAATGGTCACAGATTAATTGGTGGGGTCTTTACGGGAAGACTGCTGCTGTTTTCTATGGTAGTATCATCATCAGCACCCCATCTCATACAGTAAAGCCGCCTTGCCCGTTAATAAACAACAATAACATTACATATGGCTTGAATAGCTATACCTACCAATGCAATGTATGTTGTATGTGCACACAGCAATATTTTGGTGCATAGTGCATAATAACAACAACAGCTGCATCATTTGACTGGGAACAAACATGACCATTACTCAAGCTGTTTTCGGTAAGTCATATAATTAATAAAATATAGAACGCACTTAAATTCATCATTAATAAACATTATTCAAGTGACACAAAGAGCTGGATAGTTACTTTGACAGGCTTTAACTTCGCTTACAGCCATTAGGAAGTGAAACCAATTTCAACAACGTAAGTTAAGAGTCTACGAGAGTAAGAAATATATTCAGTATTTCGAAATTATGATCACTTTTTTCTATGGATAGTACTGCATAACCAAACATGTTGGGAAAACATTTCAGATGGAAGGAAAAAATTCGAAAACTAGTGTACAAAGAAGCGCTCGGCTTTGTAAACGAAAGAAAACGTCAGATAGTGCCAAGGTGACCGGACAGGAAGAACTGAGTGGTAATGTGTTTGGAAACGATCTGGTGGGTTTCTAATGCATTAAATTCACTTGCTTCAAATAAGTTTGCAAAGCAACTGAAAAAGTGTTTCTTTTCTGTTTCGTTTAGATACGGGATGAGATATTTCAACACTTGTTACCGGGGTTAGATATCTTAACGAGAAAAATCTTTCTTAAATGCAAACTGGTTAACAGTTCCTGGCTAAATTACAATACAAAACTTCTCGCAAGGATAAGTGTTCCCGTTTTTACCGTAGATTTCACTCATTGGAAAGAATCAAGGGAAAGGCAAAACGGAATGAAAAAGCGGTACCAAGTTCAGAATTTTTTTGATATTTGGCTAAATTATCCGGGCGCTAGTAATCGTATTCCGCCATTCAAGTTGGTGTTGCCCGAACTTTCTGGTGCCGTACCAACAGCCCTGATGTACGATTTTGCCAAGTGTTTGAAGATGTGCGGAAACGGGTTACACACTCTGACATTAAATTTATCCAATAGACTTTTGGTTAATATTGCAATTTCGAAGAGATTGGTGACAGCCGTCAGTAAACTGCATCTCCCAAAATTAGTAATCCTCGAGGTAATTCTTCCTTACGAAGAAGGCAACCGAAAACTTGTTAATCTGCTGATGTCTCGGATTTTATCTGGTTGTGAGCAACTCAGATCTTTAAAGATACGACATAAATTTTATACCGCGGAAGTCCCATTGACTCGATTATTTGACGAAGAAGATTTGCCTGGCGAAACTGAACATCTTCCGGAAACCCTTACAGAGATTATATTTAGTGCAAAAATGACGCACCAGCTGTTGCAGAATCTGATGTTGGAAAATACGCTGCCTAATCTCGTCAAGCTAAGTGTGTGTGGTGAGTTAGTAGGTGGTAACGCTGAAGTTATTTCACGGATCTTGAAACGCTATGGTCAGCAGCTAAAATGGTTCACGTGTGTTGGGGATGTCATAGATAGCGCAGAAAACGATATGGACCAAGATGAAAGGAATTTGTTAACCTTGATAAAGTTTCCGGTTATGACAAAACTGACGAACATGAATATTACCTCGTTTCATTTTATGGGTGAAGCCCGGCAGGAACAATGCTTTCCTGTTTTGAAATCAGTGACTTTAGATGATCATACCAGCACCATGTTGTTCAATTTTACTCAAAATTGCTGCTTTTATAGTGTAAAACAACTTACCATTGCTGTTTGCTCGAAAAACTCATCGAACGACGACAACTTTACGCTGGACCTGTCTCGTCAAATGCATGCTGCATTCCCCAATGTTCAAGAATTGAGGCTCACCGTTCGTGGTCAGGTAGAAGACGGTTCTATGGCAAATATTTTTGAACATATGACTCAACTGCAGAATTTATCAGTTACCTTGCTGAGATCTGAGGACATAGTAGGACCCTCGACTTGGAACGCCATTTTATTAGGAGTGACTCTAGAATATGCAGAGAACCTTGCTTCCGCGCCGCATCTCTGGGATTCCGTAAGTTTGGATGATCACCGGGCGCCATCGCAATCCATCATTAATTTGACAAGTAATTTTATATACATTTTAAAAGTTATTCGTCAATAGTTTATATTACATGAAACTTTAAAAATGTGTTGTATTTTTTACACCAGAACTGAAAACGCTAAGTCTAAATAAATATAAACGTTATGAAGGTGATACAGAGAACATGCTAATCTCGGACGTTGTATTTCGGTTTGCCTTTTTATGCATGCCCGCACTTGTCACTTTGAATCTTTCTGGAAAATTTCGGGTACGTTTTGTCAGTAAAAAATTGTTTTTGTAGAAAAAATCGTTCTGCTTTCGTTTTAGGTGCCACTTGAATTTCCATATTTTTAATCTTTACAAAATTTTGGTTTACGTGTGCCGTAGGCTTCTGATGAAATGAGGACATTATGGCGTCAACAGGACCGGCACATATCATAAACTTGGTACTACGACTGTGGAGGAAAGAATGTAGAAAACGTAAAATCTGAAAATCCTAATAGTAAGCTTGAACGTCAGTTATAAGTTTGAACTTACAAGTAATGACCAGGAGCGGGGAAACTCAGATTTGGCTATATATAATATTTGAAAGCAAATAAATGTTGTTGCAATTCTGAGGTTCTGGTGGTGATACTGGTTTTAAGATTAAGTTTGACTAAAAATAAACCTTTTTGGCATGAATAAATGAAAAATACAATGCTAACTCTCAATGCAAATGCTGTGCGCTCGTGAAACTCCCAAACCGAAAATCCCCGTAGCGAGTACAGAACCCGCCATTCGGATGCTAATCATATATCATTTGAAAGAGGAGATTTAAATCTATCTGCCAGCACTAGTTGCAGCCCAATCTGAGTGTCCCGACGTACGGCCCTTACTTGTTAGTGTAAATCGTAAATTGACTAGGATTTAGGAATCTAGGACATTTGGAGTAATTTTTAACGGGATTTACCAGTACCTTTTATGTAATGGTTAATATGTTATTTAAAACTGACACATTGGCTGATGGTATGTGTAAGGTTATTAATTATAATGCTATTAAACTAGAAGTTTCTAGCTTATGCTGAGAAATTGATTGTAAGGGTGAAAACTTTGATGCAAGTCGATGGCTAAAAAGTCACTTCCATGGTTTACAAGTTAGGAGTAAATTTCTGGTTGTAAAACAGTAATTTTGTAAATAGGATTAAAATGACTAAAATAAACTCAGAATAATTGATTGATGAGTGCTTTTCACCAAATGTACAGTGTTACATGATTTCAGGTATGTAAATTATATTTTGTGAGTGAAAGGATTGTTTAAATAAAATAGGTTTTCATAACTGTGTTAGATTTTTGAGGATACGTAAACTTTTTTCGAATGAAAGTAAGTTGCTAAAATTGGTAGGAAGTAGTTTGTACAGATATACGGGTAATGTTTAACTGAAATGTTAATTTATTTTGATAAACTCTTCAGTGTTATAAATTGTTTAAGCTGTTTTATTTAAGATTGGTTTCATTATTGATATTTATGTACGTACAGAGTAGAAGTGAAGTTAATGGTTTTAGAAAGGACTAACAAGGTAGACTATTTTGGTGGGTAAAGCCCCGAGAGTAATGACTGTATAATTCTAAGTCAGTTGTTTACGCTAATCACGAATATGAAAACATTATTCTGTAAAACACATGTAGTGAAAAGTTATGAAAGAAAGTATAAAAACAATTACAATAACAGTTTAGTTTGTGTGTATGAGTGGCTTATAACGTTTTTAAACTTCAAAGATTTTTTCTACTATACGTTTACGTACGTACGCATCGAAAGGTAACAGCCAGTAATAAATACCATTTCGTTTAAACATTTCTTTTCGTCAAAATAAAACGAAGACTGTTAGTGAAAGACAAGTGTATAAGGATTAATTGTACGCGGATACAAGAGGAATTTAATGTATACGTAACCCCACCACAGTGCCTTCCCACTGGGAATACTAAGAATTCTCCTGGATGCCGGAAAACTTTTGTGCGGAATCGGTTCTTGGCAAGAACTTCTTGAGATGTATTGTTAATAAAAATTTAATACAAAATCGATGATAGTAAAAACCGTTTTTTGAACCTGTTGCTGTACTATCAAAAAAATCCGTTATAAAAAGTTGTAACGAAGCATTTTTATAATATTTACACATAGATTTTCTTTCAAATGAAGTTAATGATATTGATGTAGAAGTAGAATCAAAACACGTGCGATTTCTCGTTTGAGATATGTTCAATTTATTTGGAAAATGTTTCGGGTCACACTCGTCGTGATCTTGCGATTGAACCGTCCTTTCTTGAGGTTCACCCACCCATATTGGGGCTTATTAAATAATCGTCAAAAGGTTCTTCTGATTAATAATTATCTGAACACCTGTATCTATCTGATATTGAATAAAACTATCGTAAGAGAAATATGATTTTACTCGCCAAGTTAAAATACATAACTTATATTGGTAAGCGATTAGCATAAAATATAACGTAAAGTAAAACTTTATAATTTCGTATCGTTTCCTGTGCCATATTTATAGTATTTATATCCCATATAATAACTATTAACACAAAAGCCATACTTTGTAATGTAATTTACTAATTCATATTATCAACTGAAACTACATATCTTGATATATTATATTAGTAATTACTAATATAAGGCGGAGTTGAACACAATTATCCAATTACTAATTAGATACGTTGTGTTCAACTCCGCAAAGAAAAAATGACAAACAAAACTAAAGAATCAGCGACTTAAAAAACAAAAATTCTGACAATTTTCATGACATACAAAATTTTCTAAAAGTAAGTGCAAGCAAACAATTATTGTTTAGTGGATTGTTTGGTATAGTTTATTTAATCATGAGATTATTAAAGATTGTTAATCTTTGTTTGATCCGTGTTTTAACCGTATACAAATACTGGCATAAAATGCATAACAATTTTTGTCTGAAAAACTTTTGTAGTTGCAGTTGTGGGAATTCCTGTTTTCAAAAAAAATTATAAGTGCTGTCAACAACTTAATTTCTACCAATTTGTTTACCTTTATATTGTAAAACGCTATAAACTAATGCATTCCGTATCAGTTGTCACATCCCGTTATTGTGAACTTTGAAAGGTCTTGAGCAATTGTACAGCAGTCGATGGTTCATTGGCTAATTTGATGAATCTATTCATTAGCCGAACCTCTGCATTCTTTAACGACAGTTTTTCTGCCAGGTTTAGGAGCATAATGATACCGTCAGCTCCTTCATCGTTATTTCCCAGCACATTGTCTAACAAATCGAGCACAGGGTTTAATTGGTATTTTCCGGCTGCATAAGTAAATTCCACGATGGTGTCCTTGTCGCACCAGTTGCTGTGCAGCACACCTGTGTACAGATAATGGACGATGATCTTCATGGTTTTTCCGTAAATATCATCAACTTGAACAATACCAGTTGAACTTTCCTTAAGGCCACTTGCAAACATTGCCTCAAACACAGGACATTGGGCTGTTATGCAAAAGATTAAACAGATATAGCAAATATAATGGACACCAGACATTGTTTAAAAGAATTTTAAAAAATCTCTGATAGGCAACTAGTTACTGACATTCTACACTATTATATACTAATCTGTACCTGATAATATAAATTTATGCGCTTTTAATTGTGTTCCATCGCTACATTGTATTTTCTCATCGGCAGACTCGCGGTTATTCAACAAGTTGCCAAAATTATTCTGCCTAGCCCCCACTGAGTCAATTTTAAATTTTTCAAAAGCAGCTCGTAACCGCATTATCTGAATAATGGGATTAAAAACCGTTAATTTAATTTTGATTCATTTTTCTCCACCTTATTTGCCCAGGTGGATATCCTAAAGTCCAAAAAAATTTCCAATAAGCCAAATTGCTCATTGACGGCTACAGTTAGTGGTATCTGTGGGCAATGTACATAATTAAAAATTTGTTCACATGAATTATTTAGTCAAGAAGAATTATGTATTGACAAAAGCAATATTTTATTGAAATATCCAAACCTCATTGTCGAAAGGGGTGGATCCAACTGGAGTTTCAAGAAACACTCCTATTTTTGATGAAACGACCCCATCTTGGCTCGCATTTAGTAATTTACCAGTTACCCAGAATTTGCTGTATTGGTGGTCCACGTGTTCTGTACTTGGCACCTCTAGTGGGAACAACCTTTGCAAACGGCGAACCAATATTCCTCGAGTTGTCTTGACCTTGGCAACTCTGGCATGGCCGTCTGCACCCGGTATAGTCTCCAGAATGACTCCCATAGGCCAATCGATGCGTTTTGAATTATCCATTTCCACAAGAACTACTGATTCAGTAGTCAATATTGTTGGTTGCTTTGCTTCCATAGTTAACCAAGAGTCCAAGGTACTCTATTTTAAACCTTTCTCGTAATTCCTCCTTCCTCCTCTGCATTTGGTAAAATTCATTCTAAATGGCTTTCCATCGACATCGTCTAGCTCTGGCAAACTACTACCTTGAAGATCTTTGGGTCAAATTTGGCACACAGGTACCTTTTGCTAGTGGCATATCTGGGATATAATTTCAGCAAATTTGGTTTACCCCAGGGGGTCATTTGTGGGGAGGGTCAAAAATTAAACTTTAACCAAAATGGCTCAAATTTGGCACACAGGTGTCTTGGGTTACTGACATCTCTTGGAGTACAAATTCAACAAATTAAGTCAACCCCGGGGGTCCGTTGGGGGTAAAAACTTAAACTTTAGCCAAATAAGCTCAAATTTTGTATAGCGATACCAGGTCGACTGATAAGCAAAAATATCATAAGAAATTGTTTAGAAATTCAAGCAGCATATATCAATGCTAAACTGTCATCAGAGTCTCTATACAGCGACTAAGCTAGTTTATTGTTCATTTTTCTGGTGGGACAAATTATATCACTGTGGAAACAATAACGCCAAAGTCTCGCGTAGTGCTGGACAGATAAAGCCAACTGTAAGTCGCAATTGTTGTGGCTTTCATTTGCTTGACTTAGCTGGAATTACTTAACCAGTATATTTGTGGCACTATTTAGCCACCTTTTTTAGAATGCTCAAAACGTCTTGGTTTACTTTGTTTTTCTTGTTTTGTGTGTTATTTTATTATCAAATCGAGAAACCGCCTCCGAAAGAGGGACAGCAAGATACCCTTTATTCAGACATTGTTGCGTTTATAAAGAATGCCGAGTGGTAATGCAATACACGCAAATGTGTTTCTGCTGATGCCAGCACTAAATAAATGGCTATAATTCATTCATGTATTGGAAGACCAAGCGTTTTAATAAAAATATACGGTTTGCTAATGATTTTAGGAATGCTTACAATGCAAAATTTCGACGGCCGAAGATGTTATAGATTCAAGTGTATCTTTATTGGAATTTTACATTAGTTATAAGGCACGCAGTCATCTTCTGTATGAACTCTGTCCACCGCTACACGAGTGAACCAAATTGTTTGAAAACATATGTGAACGATCATTAAATTAAATTAAAAAGAAGTTTCATAACATTTTACGATAACTAGAAAAATGTGTTTCTGTTCAAATTTAATACATTACTTATGTCCAAATAAGCAGATATGCATTGGGCGTCGAGTGAGAGAGAGTGCCACACCAGCCGCACTGCCACCACTTTATTGTGAATAAACCGTAAACAATTTTTATGCAATTTATACCACCCTCCATTAATACTTACTACTTTCACAGTTGAAGTTAAATTTTTGTTTAGCTTAAATTCATCACAATTTTATTTAACCATTGACAGAAAGAAAAAACTTACATTAAAATATCTAGTACACGTTTCAGAAACTAAATCACATACATACATACATTTTACAAATTCAAGATATTCGAGACTTTCTGAGTTTCAACAAAGTAGGGAACCGGCTTATTGTCTTTTCCTTTTCACTAGGTTGAAATAAGGACCACCGTAATCAAGTCAATAAACTTACACAAAATTTACAAGTTTCCAGTGTCTTTGTTGGCAAGCTATTTAACAAAAGCCGTGACGGTTACAATTTTACCATTTAGTTACACTATTACAATAAACTGAGCTATTAAAAAATAGAGCAAACATTTAAACCTTTCCAAATTTTCTATATAAACAGATTTTTAACCGCCTAACCGATTAACAATATTACAAGAATATATTAAATGAGTACGTCCTTTGTGTAATACTGCAAAGTTTCATCGTCAATAGACACAAGTATTAAATACCGTACAAGTATGCGCAAAGGCGAGAAAGAGGGAGAAGGATTAACAAACTATATTCTATCTAATATATTGGTGGGACAGTTATTTTATTACTGTCTCCATCACTAGCATTAAATCGAAAACAATCTATAATTTTGTACTCTTGAACGGATGATAAAATTAACAAGATGCATTCAGTACATTGAAAGCAGTCAAATCATTTAAATTAAAAAATAACGAAACAATCCGAAGACGCAATTGTGCATTCCATTTAATGTCTTTGTAGTGAATATAAATGTCACAAAACTCTAAATAAAGCACATTAACATTTTCATGTGCCATTTACACAAATATTTGAATAAAAAGATTTGCGCTTAAATTACATTCTCCGATTGTATTTTTTATTAGATAAACCAACATACAAATATTACGTAAAGACGGGTACGCAATAAGATACAAGGACCAATATTTAAAACTGTACCTACAACGACGTTTATTGCACATTAAACCACACTAAAATGCAATCACAGGTGAAAGCCAGATTTCTCAGTTTTGGAAAACAGGTCTAAATTTTATACGAATCAAAATTTACGCATAAAAATTTACCAAAAAATCAAATTTATTTGATTTTTGGAATTCCTTTCCACTATGTGCAATATTTTTCAGCTACCTTGTTGTACTATATGACTGAAACTGGAATCAACTATAAATTAAAGTCAACAAGAAGTCTGTTCTGTTCCGTAGTCCCAATGCAATAAAGTCTAATAACTGGAACGAAAACATTTAAAAAATATTTACTTACTAATTTATGTTAGTTAGTAAATACTTTAGTACCCTAGTTCCATGCTACGAATACAACACCTATAAAACATTAAAGATTTATCATCAATCAATTCAATCAGCTTTAAAAATGAAGTCGCTTTTGGTGTTGACGCAGACATCCCGACGATGGAAAAGGTTTGGAACATGGCAAGCATGTATGAGGTCGTTTATCCGTGTGTTTCCAAAGATAATGATCCCGAGCTATCGCACCGGTAACGTCTTCCTTTCCACATTTCTTGCAAATGAAAACCTTTTCTTTTACGTGGGAACGCAAGTGTTTTTCTAGCTCTGCTCTAGTTCTAAACCCTTTCTCATTCGTACAAAAGACACAGAAAAATGGAAGCTGACTGCTGCTGTGACATCTTATCCAATGAGTTCGCAAGTCACACGACTTTTTAAACCACTGTTTGCAGTCGGAACACTGATAAGATTTCTTAGAAGAGTGTACAAATTGGTGCCTTTTCAAATTGGTTTTAAGAGAAAATGCTCTACTACACTTGTCACACTTGTGTGGTTTTTCCAAAGTATGACTGCGAACATGTTTATTTAAATCTTCAAAAGTGACGAATCGTTTGTCACAAAGCTGACAATCATGTGTTTTTTCTGGTGCATGTATTTTCACATGTTTTTTCAGTTGTTTGTTGGTTTTGAAATATTTGTTGCATTGGGTACACTGATGCGGTCTTTCTGTAGTATGCGCAATTGAATGTATACTAAGCGCACTCTTACTTTTAAACTTTTTATCACACAACCCACAGGAAAAAGGTCTCTCTTCGGAGTGTACAAAAGCAATATGTCTTTTTAAATTGGCAGAATTGACAAACGACCTTGGACATGTTTTGCACTCAAAATACCTCTCTCCAATGTGACCTCTCAGATGAACTTGCATGTGAGAGTATGACAAAAAAATTCTGTCGCAAAAGCAGCACACATGAGTTTTTGTTGTGTGTAATTTTTCGTGTACTTTTAAGTATGTACTTGAAGACAGCGACTTTTTACAATATCTACAATTAAACGTGACCTGTAAATGTTTAGCTTTTATGTGGTCATTTAGTTTGCCTTTCTTTGCAAATGTCTCCCCGCAGTGGTGATTTGGCATTTTGCTTTCTTGTTCATTTTGCTGTCCTAACAAATTGTATCACTTTGGATAAAATAATTACGGAATCTCTTTTTGTGTGGGACAGACAAGACCAACTGTAACTTGTTTTGGTAGCGGCTTTTATTTGCTTCAGTTAACTTCAATTAACTAATTGGTACATTTGGGCCACTATATTTACCCACCTGTTGTTAGGATTGCTGCACAGGTGTTGAGCTATTTTGTTTTGCTTGTTATTATTACCAAATCGAGGAACCGCCAGCGGAGAAGGGGCATCAGGATACTCTTTGTTCAGAGATTACTACTTTAATAAAGGATGTCACATTGCAATGAAATACATGCAAATGTATTCCCGCTTATGCCAGCATTTTGAAGGCATTATATTAATGAAATGGGTTTACTTCATTCTTGGAATAAAATACCCACCATTTAAATAACAAAATATACGAATTCGTAATAATTTTTGGAATATTAACGATAAAAGTTTGACTGTCGAAATTGTAGGTTTTAGTGGTTTTTATTAGATTTTTTACTTTAGTCACAATCACAAGGCACGCAGTCATATTTTGCATGAACTCTTGTTATAAAACCTACATTAAGTGAAGGCTCAACGGTCAGTTATGTAATTGTAAGTTGGGATAAACTTTTCCGTTTACTGAAAAATGTCTTTCTGTTCAAGTTGAATATTTTGAACAAGGTAAGGTAAGAAGACATACAG